>BDCZ01000647.1:0-30063 GCA_001662365.1 Chlamydomonas applanata
GGAAAAGGGGGGGGCGCGTGGGTGCGGTGCAGTGGGGGCGGGGCGCAGCGGGGGCGATGGGGTTGTGGGGCAGGGTGGGGTGGGGTGGGGTGGGGTGGTGCTGTGTGTGGGTTGGGATGTGGTGGGGCGGGCTGGGGTGCGGTGGTGGTGGGGTGTCGTGTGGTGGGGTGTGGGGTGCGGTGGGTGGGGTGGGGGTGGGAATATAGTATTGTGGGGTGGTGTGGGGTGTTAGTGTGGTGTGGTGTGGGCACAGGGGGGTGCAGCCATCAGTTCAGCACCGGCGGCTCTTCTCACGCACCAGGCACGCCTGCACGCGGCCGCCACCGTTCTTCACATCCTTGCACAGCGACTCGGCGTCAGGCTTGCACGCCTCGTACCTGCAGGCAGCCAGGAGGGAGCATGAGCAAATAGACGTTGCAGGCGGCAGGCTCTCGGAAGGAGATCAAGCACTGGCACACGGCAGCACCAAAGTACGGAGACCGCCGTCATCAGTCGAGCCAGGCCAGGCGAGCCGTTCCAATTCAAGCCAGGTCAGATCAGGCCAGGGTCAAGAGTTTCAAAAGGGTCAAGAGCATCAAGAGAACTGAATGAAGTCAACATTATGCCTGCTGCCACACACACTCACACACACACACCCCGGCTCGGCCTGCCGGGTGCCTGGCTGCCCAGCCCCACCCACTGCACCCCAGCCGCAGCCCAGCTGCAGCCCAGCTGGGGTGCAGGGGCCAGCCTGGCTGGGCCCGGTACAGTTGAGGTCCAGGGCTCAGCGTTCACTGCCTCCCAGCAGCAGCAGCAGCAGCAGCAGCAGCAGCAGCAGTAGCAGCAGCACTCACAGCGCGGCGTCGGCGCGGTAGTCCTCCGCACCCTCCTGCTGCACCTTGAAAATCTGCTTCTGGCACGCGGGCGCGAGCCGGTCCTTCACGTCCCTGCAGCACGCAGCCATGGCGCGCGCACCCCAAGCGGGCAGGGGCCACGTCAGGGTGCCGCGTTGCAACCAGGCAGTTGCTTGTTTCATGGCTGCGTTGTTTGTGTCGCACTGCCTGGGGGTCAACAAAGACAGGGCGTCGTACTGGTGGCCTCCGACCCCAGAGCCACGGGGGGACCTGCTCACCCAAGCCGCCGCCGCAACGCCCCAATGCATGCGGCAGTTGCAACGCCCCGATCTTTTGGGTACAGGGGTGCCCAAGCCCACCAGGCTGCCACCATGCCAGCCAGCCAGCCGCACCTGAGGCATGCGATGACCTGGCCTGCCTTGTAGCCAAAGAACCAGGTCACGTTGCAGAACTTATCTGCGTCGATCTTGCATGCCTTGGCTGCACGCGCCACATTATGGCAACATGGACAAGGCAGCCACTTGTCAGCAGGCCACTGTGGCCAGCGCAGGCACCATAGTATCTAGGCAAGCATGCCAACTTCTCCTGCTGACCAGTGTCCCCTTGGAGTGGTTCAAGGCTGGCATGGTCACATGGACAGGCACACACACTACAAATGCATTTGGTGCATGGACGTGCGTTGGGCTGGCACAGCAGTGCCAAGGAGATGCAGCGGGTGGGTGGGGCCAGGCTGGGGGGTGGCAATCACGCACCTAGGGGCACGTTGAGGTTGATGTTTGTGTTGCGCGTAATCTTGAACTGGTACACCTCCTCACGGCATGCATCAGAGATGGGGCCTGCAGCCATCGCAGCCACCGGTATACACAGGGGAACAAACCATGCAGCCACACGAATCAAACATAGAACTGGCACAACAAACGAGCAGCTGGTTCCGTGGCACTACATCCTCAAGCCACAGGGCTGGCTTATTAATGTTCCCGGGCCTGGGCTCCCTGATAAACCAGCCACATCAAGCGCGCACATAAATACGGAAACCCTAACTGACGCTTGTGGCGTCCCCTGGCCCAGACCCTGGCTACACAACCCTGTCCCTGCAGCTTGGCTGAAGCACCACAGCTCCACAGGTACTGCTGTGATGTTTGCTTACCGTCGTCTGACTCTGAGTTGGACTCGGACTCTGTGATCTGATCACTGATGCAGTCTGCCAAGCGGCCTTCACCCGCAGCAGTGTCCGCGCAGAACTGCTTGAGCTCAGGGCCGCAGTTGCCTGCGCATCAAACCATTTGTGTGCAGCAAAAGGTGCAAAGTGTCCCCCAGCAATGTGGCGCGGACATGCTTGCATGTAGTGCATGTGCACAGGTGCGACCATGGGAGTCTCAGCTGTCATCATGCATGCCCAAGCACCATGGCGCAGATCTGAGCGCACCCTCCATCGTAATGTCATCGTTGCTATTTGCTAACGTCGCGTCCGGCGCGAACTCAATCTCCTTGGCCGAGTTCGTAAGGCCTACTGCAAGGACAAGGCAGAGCCCAGCAAGACGGATCCACGACCGTCCCCCCATGCCTGCAAAGCATGTGAAGGGCAGTAGAATCAGCTGTTGCCTGTGCCCAAAGGTATGTCTAACGCCGAAGCCGGAAGCAGCTAGAAGCGCAGAATAGATGTGAACAAAGGCAACAAGCTATGCTGCAGCTACTAGATGGGCGTTGGCTGGTCGACTTGCTACATCTGCCAACAGATCGCATGGTTACAAAGTTAAGCGCACCTGCCGACTTGGATAGCAGTTACACGCTCCACAGGCTCAAAGATTATCACGGTAGGGAGCTACAGCAACCATATGACCACGGGTCCTGTTGCAAACTGCGACCTTCCCAAATCCCCTTTGATATTGTTAGCAGCGCAGCTCTCCCACACTCTTGCCGACCACTCCAAAGTGACAGAGAGACGGGTTTTGTTGGTGCCTAAGCGCCACAACACGCAATAGAAAAGCAGCAATGCGTACCCTTGCCTTCCAGACTGGCGCCCCTCGGGTGCGTTCTGCTGCATTGGCTGTACACCATCACTACTGCCAATAGGATAACTCAGATCTTTGCATTGCCCTTGCAGGCGGTGCGCTCCTGCGTGCCCTCGCACCGGGCTCCTGGTGTGCTGCGGTAAGCCCTCACTGGCAGTAAGGTCAACAGCTGGATTTCGCATTGCTTTGACGTTTTATCCACCTGACGCAGGGCCCCACGCTCTCGGATTGTAAGCCAAGCGACTGCCACTGCTCCACCTGTTCTGCCATATCGCGTGGGTCATGGCTTCGACCTGCATCGCCTGGCCGAGGGGTACAAGCTCATCATCGGTGGCATTGACATTCCCCACACCAAGGGCTGCGAGGCCCACTCAGATGGTGGGATGGGGTTGCATGTGGCGCAACCCATGGGCACGCAGATTGCCGCATGCGGGTGTGTGCATGGCCCTCGCACAAGTGTGCTGCCTGTGAACGCATGTGCCTGCAATCACGGCGTTTGGGGCACATGGGATGCGGCACAGGTGACGTGCTGCTGCACACCATCACGGACGCGATCCTCGGCGCGCTATGCCTCCCGGACATCGGTGCGTGGGTGCTGCCTTGCACAGCATGAGGCCTGCCCATCTTGCCAGCAGCTGCATGCTTGATGGGATGACAACTCCAGGCTTATCAGGCTGGACATGTGGGGCTCCATGCTGCTTAGTGCTGATCAACACCCGTGTACTCTGTTAGCTGACGGATGCCCCAGCCCTGGTACTGGGTTGCAACATGCCGGCATCATCATCATCATTACACGGCTTCATAATAACACGGCAACATGCCGCATGTGAGCATGGAACTTGTATGGCCAACAGGGGACACTCTTGAATGTGTGTGGACTGTGTGCGTGTGCACTTCATGCACCCTGCGCCGCGCAGGCCAGTTGTTCCCCGACACCGACCCCAAGTGGAAGGGCGCGCGCTCAGACATCTTCCTGAATGAGGCGGTGAGTGCAGGGGGCCGCTGGCTGTATCTTGACAGCTGATGCCGTGGACCACCAACAGCTGCAGCACTCACTTAGGAGCTGATTGGGTGTGCGAGCCGGCTGGGTGCGCGGCTGCCTCAGCTGGCCCTGGCACTGGGCAGGCGGGTGTAAGGGAGGCCGGGTGCACAACGCAGTTGCATTTGCAGCAGGGGGCGGAAGCTCCACGATGTGTGCTGCGGCAGCCCACGTGGGTGTGCGCAGTGGCTCCGTGCACCACTGCTGCACGACAGTGGGCGCACGTGTGACATGAGTGTTGCCCGGCTGGCCCGTTGGGCTCACCTCAGGTGCGGCTGATGGAGGAGCGCGGCTACGTGCTGGGCAACATCGACTGCACCATCATTGCGCAGAAGCCAAAGCTGTCACCCCACAAGGTGTGTGTGGCGGCTGGTAGCTGGAGCTACACAGCTGTTGTGTGGCACTGATGCATCTCGCAGGCCAACAGAGCCAGGCCACACATCGAGTTTTCTTTTGGAGCTAGCGGCCCAGCTACCAGCGGGTTTGCGCGGGGTCTGCCGGGGTCGGCATGTCTGCGCCCCCTGCACGGGATTGGTGGCAGGACCCGCAAGGCAACATGTTTGTGGCATTCATCAAGAGCAAGGAGCATTGTGTGGGGGCACACGTGCACCGCAGGAGAACATTCGCCAGAACCTGTGCAAGCTGTTGAAGGCAGACCCCTCAGTCGTCAACGTCAAGGTGAGGGGCTGCATGGCCTGTGTCTGGTGGCGTGCTGCCGAGGTCCTCCCAACTCCCCCCCTCGGTCTAACCCTGTTCCAACTGACGTAGCCGCCCTCATCGCGGCACACAGCGCTTGGCGTACGTGTTGCTGTTGCAAGCCGTCGCGCACATTCAGTTCAGCTGTGTGCCGCCGCATGCTGTGCAGGCCAAGACGCATGAGAAGGTGGACAGCCTGGGTGAGGAGCGGTCGATCGGATGCCATGCCGTGGTCATGCTCGTCCGCAAGTGAAACTCATTCTTCTCATACATGCGCAAGGGATTTCGACGGACCAGCTGGAAGCACAGGTGTTGGGGGTGACTGGGAGCGGTGAGGAGGAACGTAGGTGTGGGATGGGTGGGACCTGAGGGTCAGGGTGGGGTGGCCTCTAGCGATTGACATATGAGTGGAGGGTGCCCATGCGCAGCTGTTTTGAAGGCCCATGGCTTGAAGCTGCTGCTGTGTACGTTACAGCTTATAAGAGCCTGTCCCTGATCCAACAAACCATGGCAGCTAAATGGCACATGAGACTGGTTGCTGGAGCAGCCTCTTATAACTGAGTAATGGAGCAGGGGCCGACTATTGAGTATGGCATCACAGGCATGTGGGTAGCGAGTGCACTACGATGACAGCTGCCCATACACAGGGTTGCCCAGCTGCACCCTGACTGAAGAGGTGCCAGTATTGGCACTGGATGCGCTCTTCACTCAAGGTTGTGACCGCAGCCTTGTCCAAGCCATCACCACTGACAGGGCTGTGGAAGCCGGTGGCATCCTGTGCCATTACAATGTGTGTGGCAGTGTTTCCATGATGTGGACAAGATCACTTGTAAGGACCAGCGCTCATGAACTGTACTGCGCTGCACATGCGTCACTGGTCAAAGCTGGTCAACAATACGGTTGCTGCAAGAATGCAACATAGCAAGAAAAGCGCGCACATCATCCCAAAGCACGAACCCAAGTACTGCTGCCACAAATGAACCGGTAAATTTTTCTGAGGTCCCATTATGGCCACGGAAGATGGCAAGGCATCAATAGGCGATAAGTTTACCAAGTGCGTGCGCTGATTCAATCCAACACGGCGTGAAATTCACCTGACTAGCATTCTGGCCCAACCCTGTGCAGCTTTCTTAAGGCGGGCAAGACTCTGCCTGGCAAGATCCTTTTAAACCTCAAAGACGATTCCACAGACGGAAGCCCAGCTAGGACTCCGATCGCCTTCAACAAGCACGTGCGGACGCCGTCGCAAACGCCTGAGGTTGGGAGCATTTTATTAACTCGCTCCATCTGTGGCACCTGTTGGCAGATGCTCAGCACATGCTGTGAACTTGCATGATACACATCCGCCATGCTGGTGCGCCATGCAACACAGTATGCATGTGCCCGGGTGCATTTCCACAGGGTGGGAGCGCACACGAGGGCGGGTCGCCCACACACCTGATGAACCACAACCATGAAGGCAGCGTGGGGACCTCAACAATTGAGAGGGGCGGCAGCGTGCTCGTGTCGACCTTCAAGGTGCAACACATGGGGACGTGCCGATGCTCCCAGCCCTGCCGCATGGCACTCCATGGCTCACATGCACGCGCAACCATGCCTTGCGTGCACACCGCCATGCACCCATGCACGCATGCGGTGTGCACTGTGCACCTGCTGGTCTGCCACCAGTATCAGACCCATGCTGCTGGCCGCATCACTGAACCCCCCCACCCCCTGCAGGAAGCCACATCCACCGTGAAGGAGGCATTCAGTGGGCTGCGGCTGGCCGTGCGCTCCAAGCCCGATGCGAGCGCCAACAGCAACAACGACGACGGGGAGGGGCGGGGCGGCGCCACGTCAGACGTGGTCCCTTCAACTTCCGGTAACGCCCGCGTGGGCAGCGGTGGGCCCACATACGTGCCCAAGCACCGCATGGACCGCTTCACAAAGCTGCTGGACGCGACAGTGGTGAGGCGCCACAGCTGCCTGGGTATCACATAATGTTCATACAAGGGTTGATGAGGATGACAGCAGCGGTCAGTGCAGGACCACGTTGGCAGGGAGGGGGAGGAGGGGCTGGGCTGGCGGGCAGCAGGGCGGCAAGCGTGCAAGGCTAAGCCGCCAAGGCTTTGCTGAGAGGAGCGGCAGACACGGGCCTCTGGTGTGGGCTGTCGTCTGAGGCTGTGGCAGCATGTGGAGGGATAAATGGGGGGGTGGAGGGGTGTGCAGCAGCAGGTGGAGGCAGGCAGGTGCTGGGGTGCATGTGGTGCCTACGGTGCAATTGGAATGGCTGCCCACATGACTGCCCTGCACGCAAGTCGCAATGCACTGTTTCCTCACAGTACCTATGCATGGTGTGCATGCCCTGGGCACTGTCCAACCGTTCCTGGGCCCTAAACGCTCACTAAACCCTAAAGCCGAAACCCTTACTAAACCCTCAACCCTGAACCACCTAAACCCTCACCACACAGGTGGACATGGACACGCTGCGTGAGGTGGCGTGGAATGGCATCCCCTACACGCTGCGCCCCACCTGCTGGAAGCTGCTGCTCGGCTACCTGCCCCCAGCCAAGTGTGTGTGTACAGCAGTGCAGCAGTACAGCAGTACAGCAGTGCAGCAGTACAGTAGTGCAGCTGGCTGCTGGCATGCGGGTGCTGGGGGATCTGGGACATAGGAGCGGGCCTGAAACTGCAGCACGCACGCACCATGCGGAGGGATGCTCAGAAAAAGGAATGGGAAAACAGCACGTGGGGGTAGTACCTGACATGGGGTACCTCGGGGCCTGCTGCGTGCACCGCGTGCACCGGCCGTGTGCTTGCCACCCGGTTGCACACTTTTGCCGCCACCGCTGCACACTGTGGAATGCGGCCGCGCTGTCCGGGCTGGAAGAGGCGGCGTGTGGGCGGTATGGCCGATCACAGGGCAAGTGCTTGAGCCCTTGGACCCCACCACATACCCCCAGTCACGCATCAACCCCGTAAACAGAGCCCATGAACCCTGGATGTGTTACCCGTGCACAACCCAAACCATGTCAACCCTGGATGTGCAACGGTTGCAGGGCGCGGCAGGCCACGACGCTGGCCCGCAAGCGCGCAGAGTACATCGAGATGGTGCCGCAGTATTACGACATCCCCGCCAGCGAGCGCTCGGAGGAGGAGCAGGCGGCGCTGCGGCAGGCACGCGGGGGCATGGGGGCTGTTGGGGCATGCGGGCCATTGGGGCATTGGGGCATGTCGGCATTTTGATTGGCCGTAGGGCATGGGGGGCATTTGGGCATGGGACATTTGATTGGCCGTAGGGCATGCGGATGCAGGCCATTGGGGCATTGGATTGACCATAGGGCATATGGGCCATTGGGGCTTGCTGGGCGATGGGGCATCGGACCATGGGCATGGGGCTTCAGGGGCTTGCGGGTCATTGTGGCTGTAAGGGGCAGGGTGCCCGCGCTGCGTGCCAGCAGTTTCAGGGTTTAGACTCACTGTGGTTTGGGGGGCACAGGAGCTGGGCACAGGAGCCCACAGCCCAGGTCACATGCGCACCTGCACGCCAGGATATCCAGCTCGTGCACGTGCGCGCTGCACATTCGCGTACTGCGCCAGCATCGCTGTAGGCATGTGCTCAGGACACATGGCCCTGTGTAGACTCATACATGTATACTCATACATGTAGTTGGCGTGCCAGAGAGCCGCTCTGGCTGCGTCGATCACACGCGTGCTGCTGCACCTGCACAGGTGATCGTGGATGTGCCGCGCACGGCGCCCAACGTGCCGTTCTTCCACGAGCAGGCCATCCAGAAGTCATTGGAGCGGCTGTTGTACATCTGGGGCATCAGGCACGCGGGGCTTGGTGCTGGCTAGGATGGCTGTAGGGGGTTGTAGGGCTAGGTGTGAGGGTTGCAGTGGCAGGGCCCTTTCCACAGCTCCGAGTATGGACACTGCCGTGTTGACGTACACCCCTTGGGTGCACTAGTCTAAGCGATGCACGAGCTTTCCAGTCACAATTGTTTTGTGGCTCCGAGTGCTCAGGAAGCAAGAAAGAGTACCCCTGCACTCCTGTCCCCACTCCCCAGGCGCCTCAGCGCCTTAGTCTTTAAGTGTGGGCTCGCTGTGCGTGCAGGCACCCCGCGAGTGGCTATGTGCAGGGCATGAATGACCTCGTCACACCCTTCCTGGCCATCTTCTTGTCGGAGCACTTGCCGGGACCGATTGACTCGTGGCAGCCGGAACAGCTGACGGAGGTACGCTGTACTGTACTGCACCGTACTGCATTGTACTGTACTGTACAGTTGTATAGCTGTACGGAACAGTTGACGGAGGTGCGCTGCCTGCACATGAGCTCCGCCCGTGGCATGGGCAGGCTGCCAGGGCAAGGTGGTGGGCTAACAGTAACAATATAAACAGCATTGTGTGCCACGGGTGGTGGGCTGTGGGTTCAGAGTTCAGGTGCAGGGCCCGTTCACTGCGGTGCGGTGTCACCCACAGAGCAGCCAACCACACGAGGATTGCCCCAGCTCTGTGTATGAGCTATATCATACGGTGCATGGACACTGTGGCGCTGCTCCGGGTGCACAGCAGCATGACTTTGAGTGGAGTATTTCATAGTACGAGAGGACCTGAAGTAACATGTCAATGGTATACCAGTTCTCCTTCCAAGGGTAGACACTGGGTAGATTCGCCGGCCGAAGCCTGCAACCAAACGACCACGACAACTGCTCTTCTACACCCTGTCCATCGTCCGTGGCATTCATGTATACTACTTGTTACTTCAATGGCGTAGTCATTGTTCCTCTCATCTTGTTGTACCTCTCAGGATCCCCCACTTGGGCAAAGTGTACTGCCGGCGTCTGACAATTGTACTGCCCCACGTGCAGGCGATGATGCTGGATGTGGAGGCGGACTGCTACTGGTGCCTGTGCAAGCTGGTGGAGGGTATCCAGGACCACTACACGTACGCGCAGCCGGGCATCCAGCGCGCGGTGTTCAAAATTCAGGAGCTGGTGGGGTGAGTGCCTGAGTGGGGGTGGGGCCAGGCAGGGCTCATACAGATTCTTGGGGTTGTGGTGTATGATTTGTGGTGTAGGGTCTGTGCCCATCCCAAGGTGTGTGTCGGCAGCTCGGGGGTACACAGTTTGAGGTGTTGGGTGGAGCAGGAGCAGTGGGGGGCGCTTGTGGATCTGAGGCAGCGTGGGCTGGGGGCTACGGCTTTGGCATGGGGGTGGCATGCTGCGGTTGTGCGGTAGTACAGCTTCAGGAGCACACAGCAGTGTGTGCGCAGTACAATTTCAAGAGCGCACAGCAGCATGCGCGTGGCAGCGGCCATTGTGTGCGGGATCTGCCTGGGGCAGCAATTGTGGTTGTGTTGGCATGTGTGACAGGTGTGACCCACCCGCCGTACTGCCGTGCTGCGCAGGCACTACGACAAGAAGCTGTCTGTGCGGCTGGCGGAGGAAAACCTGGACTTTATCCAGTTTGCGTGGCGCTGGGTCAACTGCCTGCTCATCCGCGAGCTGCCCTTCCACCTCTCCTTCCGCCTGGTGCGTGTGCCACGAGCGCGAGCGTGCGTGCCTGCTGAAGCGTGCTTCCACGTCCAGTGGATACTCTGGTGGCTGCTCTCGTGGCGCAAGCACTGGCCGCTACCAAGGCTGCTGACCGCTGAGCTGCTGAGCTGCATCTGTCGGCACTTTCAAGGCATTCTCCATAGCTTCTAACTGCTATGAAGCCACCCTCGGAAGCCACCTGTGAAGCCACTATGCCCCACTATGGTTAGTGTGCTCGGCTGCCCGCTGTGTTGGTGGCGATGATGCTGTGGATCCTGCCCTGTGACTGCAGTGGGACACATACCTGGCGGAGGCCAGCCGCATCGATGAGTTCCTCATCTACGTGTGCGGCTCGTTCCTGGTGCACTGGTCCAAGGAGCTGCTCAACATGGAGTTCCAGGACATGATCATGTTCCTGCAACGGGTGGGCGTGACCTGTGTGGTGTTGGTGGCATCACAGCTGTGTGGCCCTGTGGTGTTCCTCAGCTGCGGATGAGAGAGCAACAGTTACAGCCTGAGGGAATTGCTACCCTGTGGATGCTGTCAGGGCATGTCTTGTTGCACGCTCGCTCGTGGCACCTCATGCCCTGTGTGGTTGTGGAAAAAGAAAGGGAAAAGGGAGGCAGCAGGGGAGCGAGTGCAAGCTCGACATTGAAGCAAGCAACGGAAGAACTGACAGCATGCGTACTGTATGGTACGATGTGAAGAACACCAGAGCAACGAGGAAAGAGTAAAAGAAATCCCGTTTCCTGAATATCCCCTGCCTGCCTGCGGCTGGCCCCGCCCGCAGGTGCCCACCTCCGAGTGGGATGAGCCAGTGCTGGAGATGGTGCTCAGCCGCGCGTTCATGTGGATCTCCAACACGACCTCGGAGCACCTCAAGGCGCAGGGCGTGTCTGGGGCCACCCGGGAGCTGGAGCGGTTCAAGGGCACGTGATGCAATCATCCCTTGAGCTTGATCCTACAGTAGTCCCACCTTCCGTGGGTGGCAGTCCCTGTACCTGTGTCTCTCTGTTCAAGGTGGAATAGGAATGGGCAGTCATCCGGGCAGTGTAACGATGTTCTTGCACTGGACAGTTCATAATGGCGCCTGGGGGATACCGGGATGTGGGAGCCTGGCAGTGGGCCGACTTTGGAACTGTGGAGCTAGCTAGCTGCCAGGCGCACGTACGTGAAGCATGCAACAGGCATGCTCTTGATCCACGTACAGACGGTGGCAGCCTTTGTGAGCGGCACCCCATGTGCACATGTGCTCTAGCTGTCTAAGTGGTGGGACGGACGACTGGGGAGTGGCGGGACGGACGGCGTGACGGAGTGACTGCTGGCATCGGTTACGGAAGAGTGAGCAGGCCAGGGCAGGCTATGTAACATGAAATGTAAGCCTGATTTGAGGATTACGAACCAGGGCCAAGTGACCCCCACCCCTGCCACTCCCCCAGTCCTGGAGGGTTGCATTCGCCAATGCAAGATGGCAAGGAACATACATGTAAGGGATCGGAGGAAAGAGCCTTAAGGAGTCTGGCATGGCTGACGGTGGATTGGAACCAGTGGGCCCTGCGCAGAATGGACTGGACAGGCACTACGCATCATCGTACTGCTGCCCCTCATGAGTGACAACTGTGGAAATTGAACAGCATCGTCCGTTCACCTTTTGTGCTATTAATGAGCTGCAGATGGCGCGCGGTATCAGCGCATGGCTCCTTCTAGGGGCTATACTTGTCAGTGCGACTGGTGAGCCATACGCTTACAAGGAACTTGAGGATTGGGTGATTAAGAATGGAGGCATGGTAAGAGCGATTCCAACATTTGCAAACAAACCCCACTCAGATCAACCACCTGTTTATCTATGGACAGCCATCACTGTTCCTGCTACATCGTGCGCGCATAGGTCAACACCAAGATCGGTAAGAATAAGGATGGCTATCGTGGGTTGTTCGCCAGGGTTGCGGCAAAAGCTGGAGACAAGCTTGCGACCATCACGGGGGCGTGCGTTATCAACGCCGGGGCGATAGATGGCAGCTTCCTGGTCAGTGGCCTGGGCACATGCCTGGGGCGGACCGCATCAAATGGGGTGGGCTGTGCGCCTCACATGAACAAGGGATGCTGCAGCGGTGTTTTGCGTGCACAGCATGCATATGGACAGGCGAGGTGGCACATGGCCGCGCGCCTGGCAGCCTGCATGGTGCGGGTCAGTCTTCCGCGCTTGGACCACACCGGCATGGTTCGCAGCACGCAGTTGCCACCCCTGAAGGACTCGCCTGCATTGCTCCCGCCCATGTGACGTATGAATGGCATACTGCCGGCCGATGCAGACCCCGACGCTGACCGTGTTGCGGGAGCTGTTCCACCCAGCCAGCCGCTTCACACCATACATCAAGGCAGGTAGTTGTTGATATCATTGTCAGGGTAGCTACAGCATGCACTGTGATGTGAACGGTCAGTCGCCCTCCAGGGGCTGCGGCTGTTGGGCAGACCATGCGGCCATGCGCATGCTGATCCAGGGGCCAAGTGCCCACATACTTCGAGGACGAGGGTTTGGGTGCGAGAGGGGGGTAGGGAGGGGGCCTGGTCAGGCAATTCCGCCATGCAACTCCGCATACCGTAACCAGCGTGTTGTGCATACATGCCAGTCATGCCAATGGCTGTGCCATGCAAGAATCTTTGCATGCAGCTGCGCTACGTGTGGGTGCGTTTAGAGTCAAAGAGGTAATACTGTCCTGCATACCGTGTCCTGCTTGTACTGCTCCTGCAGGTGTGGCCGGCGCGTGACGAGGTCGTCAACGCGTGTAACATAAAGGAGGAGTACCTACCATTGCTGGAGAGCGATTACTGTGCGTGTGCCTCCCTATAATCCACTCAAACTAATCTAGCTGGGACTATTGCCTGTTGCAGAGATTGTACTCAAACCCCACTACCTAACAGGGCTACTAGTGGCCGCACTGTGTGAAGATGTTCGCGTTGAATGTTTCATTGATGCATGAGAGTTCAATCATCTGTAGTGCTGCATGCCAAGCCGTGTTGCAAGCTGGCATGTGCAAGTTGGTGATGCTGTGCGCTGTTGGCTCTGACCTTCCGTTGCCTTTCACGCAGGGTCACGGTTCGCCATGAGCTGGCAGGAATACTTAGAGGCATCGCTGCGCGGGGAGACCAACCGCGACATGGTGCGCGGCCGCGCCAGGCACTACTTGTACTGCCGAGCTGTACTGCCGCATCAGGCACTACTGGTACTGCTGAGGTGTACTGCTGTGCCCCTGCGCTCCCCCTGGGCTCTAATTGTGTACTGCTGTGGTGGTTGCGTGCTGCTGTGGTGGTTGTGTACTGCTGTAGTGGTTATGTGCTGCTGGGGTTGCATGCGCTTGGGGGCTGGCATGGAGCCTGGGGCCAGGTCCTGGTCCTGGCCATCACACCAGCAACACACTGTGCCCGCTGCCTGCACAGCTGCTGTGCATCCGCAATGCTCCTGCTCCTGCCACTGAGTGACGCTGATGAGGCATGCGCATAAGTGGACAAATGCACCCCTGTGAAAGCCTGTCGCTTTGTTGCCATACTACTCATGGCACACTCCAATTGATAGGATCTGATGCACGGTTGCACTGTTGGCGTGCTGCCCACTTACTGCTGCTGTACTGCCGTCGCTGTACTGCTGTCGCTGTACCGCTGCTGTACCGCAGGAGTACATCATCCCCGAGGTTCTTGGCAATGTTACGGGCAGGCTGACGCTGGATGACCTCAAGTATGCATGCGCAGTAGTGAGTGCCCCTCAACCCTTCAGCAAACCCTGAACTAGTACTAGTACGGTGAGCTCAGGCTTGTCAACCCTAGAACTGAAGTCTGCACCATTGGGCAGCAGCAGCGGGCTGGTAGGGGGGCGCAGGGTTCTGTTGGAGGCGTCATACATATATATATATGTGTGCGTGTGTGTGTATGTATATGGTTGTACGGCTAGGGGCTTGGTGGCGACAATACCGGGGGCGCATCTCGTGCGTGCGCTTGCTGGCCTGGTCTGTCTGTAGGGAGCAGCAGGTGGTGCAAGGGGGCCGTACTTTGCCCCATCCATTTTGAGCGTACTCAGTTGAGCATACTCTTTGAGCGTGAGGAGCATGCTGGCACATGCAAAGAAGACGGTGCGCGGGGGTGCTGGCGCGATGGTGTGTGCACTTGGTGACTGTGTGGTGTCCCCATGCGGCCGCAGTCAGCGACGCGCTACGTGGCGGTGGAGCGGCGCAAGCGGCTCATGATGATCCCCATCTATGATATGGTGTGTTATTGTGACATGGTATCTTGGTATGCGGCCCCAGCATCCCACGTGTTTGCTGCCATTGTGCTGCCTGTGCCTGCACCAGCGCAGAACCTAGGTTCAGGGTTCCGCTTTTTAAAGCCTTGCAATACCCTACACCAGAACCCTGACCCATACGTACCCCGCCAGCATCCCACGAGCATCACATCACCACCCCCACCCAGCACCTGCCTGCTGTATGTCGTGTGCCTGGTTGTCTAACTCCTTAGACCCCACCTCAACCCTGAGCCTTATAACCCTGAAACCTTAAACTCTCGTGCACGCGCAGGCCAACCACATCCGTGACTGCCCTCACTACATTTCCCAGTACGACTACGTCGACTATGTGGACATCATTGCGGGGGTGGATGTACAGCCGGGGGATGAGGTGCGGCCCAACCCTCTTGAATCTCGAGTCTTTAATACTGATGCATTTAACCTGGCATCTAATGCTGAGCACTTAAAACCCTGGACCCACTAGCCCTGCCCTTGCAGGAGGTCCTGCCCCTGGGGGGCCTCATGGGGGGCCTAGGGTGGAGGGTGTGAGGGTGTGGAGATGTCCCACGGCAGTGCACAGCTCATGCGCCCCATGGCCGCTGCCACATCGTGCCACATCCTGCCGTACAGGCCCCTGCCATGGCACGCAACCCTCCCACCTCAACCACGGGCCTGTCATTTGTATGTATACAATCTATACGGAATCTATACATGTACATGTCAGTATGTGTACATATATCGATGTATGTATACATACAAATGACAGGCCCGTGGTTGAGGTACGCAGATGTATCAACATGACCTTGATGAACAGGTCACAAGCATCGTGCTCTGACCCTGCTCCTGGCACCAAGCTGTGCGAGGGCCGTCTGGCTGGCCCGCCCGCAGATCTGCTACTCGTACGGCGCCACGATGCGCGACGACTACGCTGTCATGCACTACGGCTTCCTGCCTGGCCTGGAGGACCCACCACGCCTGCTGCAGGTGAGATGTGAGAGACTAATAGGAGGCGCATGGAGGCCGCAGAGAGGCTGGTAGAAGACATGGCGAGCCGCATGGAGCGGGTGTTGGTAGATGGTAGGGGAGATGAGGGGGTGTGCGCAGTGCTGTGATGCAACGCACTGCTGTGCGCTGGCTGCCGGGCGCTGGCAGGCCGCGCTCTCTGGGGAGGTCTTGCGACTGGCGGGCGGGCCCCATGTAATGCCGTGCAGGCGTGCTGCGCCATTCAGCCATGTGTGCGTAATGGGCCATGCGCGCCGTATGTCACAGGCCATGCACTCCGTGCCCCCGCCCTGCCCCACACCTTCACGTATTCCTCTACTGCTACCGTTGTTTTGTACACGTGCTCCACAGGTCGACCACCACCAGTTCAACAAGGAAGAGCACAACCAGAACATCACGGAAGAGCGCTTCAGCGGTGCGTGCACGGGCGTCAGGCAAGGCTCGCACCTGACCTACAGCTGCATCCGTTGCATGCAGGACACAGGGACGGCACCTGGCTGAACCCGACTGAACCCTGCTGCCTGCTGCCCCCCACCCAGCCCGGGGCGTGTTCCACAGCTAGCCAGCCAGCCTGGTTCATGGGCCGGCAGCGCACACGCTCCAAGCCTGGTCAAAGTCAGCGAGAAGATACGTGTGACAGCCAAAAAGCTCAGGATGCTGTACTGCCTGTGCACTCAGGATGTGGTACTGCCTGTACTGCTCTTGTACCGCAGGAACCCCGGAGCAGATGACCGCGGAGATTGCGCGGCTGGAGGGCATCCTGAAGTGGTTGGAGGAAACCAACAAGCGCAAGCCGCCGCCCCCACCGGTGCGCCGCTGATCTGTTACCATAGCCGCGTAGTTCTGACAGAAGGCCCCTTTTGCCAGCCCTGTTGCTTGGGCTTGTGTTCCTGCTTGTGTGCCCTTGTGCTTGCGCTGTGCGTCGCCAACCACTTTAACCTCAAACCCCCCAGGGCCAGTGTGTGGCCCGCGGCGGCCTGGCTTCCCTTGTGCTGGCGAGATCATGCTTTTACCGTACTGCTCGTTTCGGTTCAATCGTCCGTGGCAGCCGGCTGCCAGCAGCTGTGGGATGTGCGGCGGGTTCGTTGTGGGATGCCCTAGTGCGCTTGTGCACCCCCACTCAGACAGGCGGTGCGGCTGCTTCATGACTGTAACTAGAATTGCGACCCTGCATAAAGTCTCACCAATGCGGCAATGACTGCGCTGCGTTGTGCTGCGCCGTGCGTGTCCCGCGCAGGCCGGCGACTGGGTGCGGGACACACTGCTGCAGCTGCAGTGGCGCCGCCGCAACGCGCTCAAGTACGAGGTCAACCGGCTGCGCGCAGAGCTGACGGGGCAGCGCAGCGAGCTGTGAGCTGTGCGCGCATGATTACACGGCCGCCAGCACAGTTTGAACTTTGAGCTGCGAGCACACCCTCAGGGCTGGGAGCACAGCTGCGAGGTGTGAGCTGAGTAAGCAAGCCCCCAGGGCGCTCAGCATCGCTTGTGCAGGCACGTGCAAGGAGAAGAGAGCAAGCTGGCCATAGAGGACTGACTAAACAGCTATGGGTGCACCCACCCTTGGGACCTGGTCAGCAGCAGATATGGTGTGGCAAGAAGGCATAACTAAACAGCTATGGGTGCACAAGCCTGGCCAACAGCAGATTTGCTGATGCAGGAAGGGCCTGGTGTGTGTGATGCTGTTGGCTGGGCTGTCCAGGGGACAGCTGCAGGCAAAGCCATGAGCAGGGTGGTGCCTGTATGGGCGCAGAGCGCTGCCAGAATAAGGCGCGCTAATGCTGTCGGCTGTTGCATTTGACTGCAGCGATGGCAAACACTTGACAGGACTGCAGCGAGCACTAGAAACCGTGAATCTTTAATCACTGCTGTGATTGGGTGCGGTCAAAAGGGCGTCAACCCAATCTCCACGATGCAACAGCACTCTTGCATGTGGGGACGCCACAGTACACCATGATATGTGCTGCTCCCCCTTGCCCATCAAAGTACAGCACAGCACACACAGCACAGCCCGACCCAGTGGGCTGATGTCTTAAATTTAAAGAGGCAGAAGAGAGAGAAAACCCATCCGTCCCCGTGTGTCACGCCCGCAGTGGCTTCAGCCCCAGGCTCGCACGCAGTGCGTTAGCCTCTGCAATCTCAGCGTCTTCGCCCTTGGCCTTGCTGCCCCGCCCATCGGTGCCCCTGTCCTTGTCCTTGGGCTCGTCCCGCCGCCTGCAGGCAGGCAGTACAGTTGTAGCGTGTGGGCCAGGCAGTACAGGTGTAGCGTGTGGGCAGTACAGACGTGGCAGATGTGGGCAGTGTTGCCACGTTGAGCGCGGCGCGCGTGTTCTTACTGACGTGGCTGACACGGCTTACGACCAGCTGCATTGCAGGCCATCCATTCCTGCAGTACAACCTCTTATCAAGTCCACCCTAGACCCTGAGACACCTTCCCCTCGCACCTGTCACGGTCACGGTCGCGCTCCCTGTCTCGATCCCGGTCCCGCCTTTCTCCGCCTCGCTCCCGCTCCCTGTCACCGCCCCTGTCACGGTCTCGGTCACGGTCACGGCCCCTGTCACGGTCACGGTCATTGTCCCGCTCCCGGCGCTCCCTGTCACGGTCACGGTCACCCCCCCGGTCCCTGTCCCTGTCCCGCTCGTCCCGCCGCTCGCGCACCCTGTCCCGCTCCCTGTCCTGCTCTCTGTCCCGCTCTTTGTCCTGCTCGCGGCGTCCGCTGGGGCCTTCGTCCCGGCCACCACGCCCACCGCGGTCCCGGCTGCGCGAGCGGCTGCGTGCTGGGCTGCGTGATCGGCTGCGGCTGGGGCTGCGCCGCCGTTCCCTGCGCGCATGTAATGTGGGCGGTAGCACACATCAGCCACAACCCACGCGGCCACAGACTATGAAGCAGCTGCACAATCGTGCACACGCCAGTCTGCACACGGCAGCAGGCCGGGGTTGGTGGAGGGGCACTGGGCATGACAGCAGCCAGCAATGCAAGGCAACCTGCGACATGACTGCAGCAACCCGCCCGCCTGGGCCTAAACCGCACTTGCGAGGCACCCCAGAATGCAGCACCCCAGCCACCTCCCGCCCACCCCGAAACACACACACGCCAGCCATGGTTAGCCATAGCCTCATGCACACTCGCACCTGCGCTCCTCCTTGCTCAGCTGCCACTTCTCACGCTTGCGCTCTTGCTCCCGCTCCCGCTCCCGCTCCTTTTCACGTTCCCGCTCCCTTTCCCGCTCCCTTTCCCGCTCCCGCTCGCCGCCGTCACCGCGCTGCTCCTCGCGCAACTCCTCATTCAGTGCCTCCACCTGGTGGTTGGTTGGTTGGTTGGTTGGTTCAAGTTGGGTTGGTTGGGTTGGTTTGGCCGGCTAAGATCGTCCCTAGGTAACATGGGTCCTGTTCAGGGCCGGGAACGACGCGCATGCACGGGGCGCAACGCCCCGATTGGGGGTCCGTAGCTTAGGGCGATGCCCCACCGGACACGCATGCTGTACTTCCATCCCTGCTGCCATTCACACAGCATGGCCAGCACCCAGCACTGCTGCCACCGGGCCCGTGCAGTGGGCCGCAGCGCATGCTGCTCCAGCCGCCTGCAACACGCCGCACCTGCTCTGCTGCCGCTGCCGCCTCCTGCGCGATGCGGCCCTCATCAAACTCCTCATCCAGCACACTGATGCGCGGGTCCAGCTGCCCCGCCACCTCCAGCACGCGCCTGCCGCCAGCCACAACCACAGGGGCAGTGAATACCCTCAGTCAAAACCACAGGGGCATGAGAGCTAGGCAGGCGAGGAGCCAGGTGTGTGATGCATGAAGTGCAGCAGTCCCGTGCGAGAGCCCCACATTATGCCAGGACAACGAGCAGCCCAGTGGAAAGGCTGCAAGGAGCTCATAGGTGGCTCTCTGGGGGCTGCCTAAAGGAAGCCTCTGTCTCACCTCGCAGGCACACGTGGCAGAGCGATGTCAAACATGAAGTCCTTATTCAGCATGTCGTCTACAGCCTGCAGCCACAGCAGCCACATGCTTGATTTAACTTGATTTAACAGCAACAGCAGCCACGTCCTTGGATTAATAACAGCAGCAGCCACTTCCTTGAACAATCACAGCAGCCACGGCAGCCACAGCACCAGTTAGCCCAGGTGCCAGCAAGCCAGCCAGCAGCCAGCGTTCCACCTGCCCAACATCACCCATAGAGTCGCCAATCCCGTGCCTCCTCGCATACATGTAAGGTCAATCTGTGCTGCTGAAGTGTGTGACGTGTACTTCACCCGGAGCGACTTTGGCCACGTACACCATCACATGACCTATACTTGGCCTGGCGCGCCAGCCAATATGTTCCATCTGCAAAGTCAGCCCCACCCACCTCATCCATGTGGCTCAGGATGTACTTGCCCTCCGGGGTCATCACACGGACCTGCGTGAGCGCGGCATTGTACTGCTGCCATGTTGTACAACCGTACCGCCAGCGCACAGCGTGCATGGCCGGCACGTGGCAGCGGCCCCCTGACCCTACGCATCCACAACTGCTTACGTGTCACACCCATCCACTGCCGAAATTCAAGCACGCATGGACTGCGCCCAGGGTCTTGGGGGGAGGACTGTAGCATGGCAGTTTGGTGGAGCTGCTGTTGCGCCTACCTTGCGGTAATCATTGTACAGAGGCTCCAGGTATTGGTAGACCTCCAGTGGCCGCCCCACAAGCCGCATGTAGAAGGCGCCTGCCAAGCGGTGAGCCCCACCCCAGCATGTCAGCATGGTACCTGAACCTCCATGCGCACATGCAAACACAAGCATGCCCATGCACCTCCATGTTGACCCTGGTGCGAGGCGCTGCCGACCCGACGTACCTAACAACCGCACGTATTTAAAGTCCTCGTTCTTGATGTACTCGATGATGATTTCCTTGTCTGGCTGGATCTGGAGCATTTTTAGAATGAGGCACATGAAGTTGGTGGGCTTTCTCTGACCTCCGTAGGTCCCCCCAGCTGCCTTGAGATCCACCGCCTTCTCGATCAGCGACTCAGCCGTGAGGGCAAAGCATGACTCCTTCCAGTAAACGGTCTGGTAAATCTTCTGGCGCACGATGTACTCAACCAGATTCTGCGCAGGGCAAGAGGCAGGCAAGGTATAAACAATTACATGCTTTCTTTGTCCTGTCAGTCGGCAGCGGCAGTGGAGTAGCGCCTCGCCTGTGGATTCGTGCCATGGATGCTGTGCGCTTCTTTGTCAGTTCGATTTGCCATTGCTGGTGCTCAGCTGCCACTGGGCAGCTAGGAGCCCGTAGACGCTGCTAACCCCGCCAGCTTGAGATTTACACAAATCCAAACCTCGCGGCTACTTATTCTAGGGTATTGATAGGGTTTGAGGGTGTCAATGGGTGGAAGAGGGGCTGAATCTTTTGGATCTTTTACGTGGATGTAGGAGTGTTTGGAGGTATGTGTTCCAGTCACATAGAGCAGTCATGCGCATGATGCAGCTGCTTTGTAGCGTGCTTATGCAGCTTCCTACCTGCCCTCCTGCTTACAACAGCTTTCATGACCGTTGCAGCATCCTGGACCAGGGTTTCGATGCAGCGGCATGTGCTGCATGTAGCCATGTCCATGATTCAAACCAAGGGCTGCTGCACATCCCATCAGGGCCCCTTCAAGGTTGACCAGCTGGTAAAGGGGCCGCAAGGCACGAACATTCTGATCACTGCACATGTGCTGGCCCTTTCAGGAAGGACACTATTGAGCAGGCAGGGGGTTGGGCACAGCAAGAAGCTTTGGCCTGCCCCAGTGCACAGCAAGGCGCCTTGACAGTTGCAAACAAGGCAATTGCTCATTACCTGATCTCGCTCTGGGCACTGAGAAGGTACCAGAAGCAGATCGGGGCCAAAGATTCAGTGATCGGCCATCGCATACATCCAGCAAAGGTGGGCTTCCTGTAGAGTTGTGCATGGGATCAGGCAGTGCCCAAGCTGTGACGCGTCCTTGTGTGCCAGCTGCTGCAAGCAGACCTGCTGTGCAGTGGCCCTTGCAGCTGAACACATGAAGGTCACCCAGGATGTGTACTCCATAGTTTCAACTGTTTGCCCATGCATCATCTACAGAAGCATGCGTCTACAGAACCATGGGCCCTGTAGCCAACATCTCCAGACCTGCATGCGCTGCATTCAATCCCCAATGCTCCCGGCACCCACCCACCCCACATGCTCTGACTTCTTTCCTGCGCCCCCCATCACACTGCAGCTACGTCCACCATGCAAGCAGCGGGCGGCTCAGCAGGTGCGTGTGAGAAGGATGTGGCAGATGTATGAAGTGTGAGGTCATAGGTTAATAGGCACCTGTGTGTGATGCTGCTGGGTCAGCCATGCACAGGCCTGTTGGTTCACCGCAGTGCTGCAGGCGTTCCCAGCCTGGCGCTACAAGGGGCCATGGGCGCAACACTGAGAGTGCCCTGGCGGCGCAGCCGGTGTTTTTTCAGCTGGCACGGCGTGCAAGCAGCACAGCGTGACATTGCCTTGCTCACGCGGCAGGGATGAGTACTGTGGAGGTGCTGGAGTCATTCGCACTCCGCATGGATTTGGAGCTGCAGCGGTCAGCGCTAACCGTCTCAGATCCTGATATTGTTGGCAAGCACATCCTGCGAATGGCAAAGCTGGACAAGGCACGGATTGCTTCCAGGCTCGGCTCACACCTCTGTGACATGAGCTCAGTCCTCACAGGTGTGTCATTAGTCCCGAGGTCGCCACCCTTATCATGAACAGCTTTCCAGCATGCAATGGCTTGGAGATGACTTTGGCCTCGATGTGCTCGAGCCTTCCGGCTGCTGCTCATGCCTGCCTGCCCGTTGCTTGCACGTGCAGGGTTGCAGGAAGCCGCCCCACTCTCCACTGCTGCGGCCTGCTCACAAGGAGAGCCGCCTGTGCAACACCTCTTCTGTCACGTGGCGGACACGCTATGTAACCTCAGCCGCCGTGGGCTGCATGCATGTGACACCCACACGTCTGGCTTCCCACCTGCACGCCCACTGACGCCCCTGGGGACGCCTTCCCTGCAGTCATGAAGGCTAGGCCTGATATCTACACAGAGGTGCGGACCACAGGCATGAGCTCTTGTCCCCTGTGCTGGTGCACCCATGCGCAGGCCACCAACCTCTGGCTGCTCCTGTGGTTGTCCACTCCTGTTGTGTCCCTCCTGTGGTGGTGTTCACTCTCAGCAGAACATGTGCAGGTTCACGATCAGCACATGCTCAGGTTTGCGATCAGCACATATGCACCACAGGAGGCATCAGACCTGAGGGGTGTGCACGTTCAGGACAGCCGAGTACTGCTGCCTGCAACACACACTCTACCTGTGATCAATCACACAGTGTGATGCAGGCTCCTGGTCACACCCATGTGGGCCACCCACCCCATGTGCATTCTGTGTGTGGTGCTGGCCTTCGCACACGGCAGGTAAACATGCTCGATGACCTGAACAAGGCACAGGTGGCAGGGGTGCCCACCCTGCTCCACTCGGGCCCCTTTGGCCAGGACAACCACACCTGCTTCATCATTATCCCAAAGGGCACACCCATCACCTTCACCACCAGCAGCAGAGACATCGTGTGTGCTATTCGAGATACAGCCATCACCCTGGGCACCATGCACTCGGCCTGCGAGGTCAGAGCTGAATCCCTCTGCCTGCACTTGCCTCGCCTGGCCTTATTTCGTTATGTGTGGGCTGTTGAGTGCACAGTCATAATGGCGGTTAGCGACTCTTCCTGGCTGACAGAGCAGCATCAATCGCAGGCGCTGGGGGTGCAATGAGTGTGTGTGTGTGTGTATGTGTTTTTGTGTGTGCAAAGGGGTGCAGGGCCATGGGCCTGAGCCGCTGGGCAGGGTCAGTGTGGGGGCATGGCTGGGCACCACACCACGAGCACTTGAACGGCATGGCCACCTGTTGTCAACAACTGCTGGCCATGATGCAGATGCAGCATAGTACGTGAGCAGGCAGGACTTCATTGTGACGGAGCCGCCATTTGCTGCTACACGTTACGTACGTATGCGCAGGTGCTGCACTGTGACATATCGCCCAACAACATTGTGCTGGCGCCACCTGAGGCGCGGGCGGCTGGAGCCCCTGCGTCTCTGCTCATAGATCTTCACCTGGCAGGGGCCAGCCGCATCCGCAGGTTTTACGTGGGCATGCCCCCGCCTAGGGGCACACCACCCTACATGGCCTTAACGCGCCTGGATGGCGGGCCCGTCACGCTATCTGGTGAGCAGCAACCGGCTGTTTTCATGCATCACTGCGTCCAGGGCCGGCCTGTGCAAGCACGTCGATCGGGGATGACACAACACACAAGGGGCTGCGGCGGCCAGTGTCACGCGCACGCTGCGCAGCCCCGCCACGTACGTACAGCATCAGCAATAGCAGCAGCAACGTATGTACAACAGCAGCAGCAGCACAGTGAGAACCGTTGGCTTTTGCCGTTTTGGATGCCTGTGGCCACACTCAGGCGAGCTGGAGTCACTGCTGTACACATTTGTGTACTGGGCGCGCGAGGGGCACCTGCACTGGGGCAATGCCCGCGGAAACGCACTTGCTGCTGCCCTCAAGTACGACGCGATGCACCGCCAGTTTGAGGTACGTATGGCAGTGCCGCAGCAGATGATGGCAGCAGCAGCAGCTGCTGCAGCAGCTGTCACCAGTATCACCTCTTATACCCTGCCTGTGGGGAAATTCACATTGATTCCAGTCAGTCCTGTACCACATGGGTAGCACCACTGGTCACGGTCCAGTATGGTCTGTTTTCCTTATACGCGCTCTTGAGTGGGAGCGGGTGCCGTCCCTTGCATGCAGGCCAGGTCCTGAGCCGCTGCGTTCGGGACGAGCTGCGCGGAGTGCTGACTGCACTGCGCAACCTGTTCTTTCAGCCACGCTACAACACGAACGTCAACCTCGATGACTTCGTTGCTGTGTGCAACGCGCACATGCCACCGCGGTGAAGAGCAAGCAGCACAGATGTCACGTACATAGTTTGGTAGGATGCGCAGGATTTGTGGATCGTGACATGCCTGCCAAACAGTGCGGGTGGCATGTGCCCGGCACGTGCTGTGCCGCAGGCTGGCAGGCTGCTGGTGCTGCTACAGCCGCTACTGCTGCTGGTGCTGCTGCTGCTGCTGCTACTACTGCGCATGCAAGAGGGATGCAAGTGCTGCCGTGTATGCATTGTCGTGGGGTCCCTGCATAGCCCAGACTGATGGTGACGATGGTAGAACTGAAGTCGATCACCCGACCCCAATCAAGCTTCAATGAATGATCTCGGTTGTGTGAGAAAAGGGTGTGGGTAATTGTGTGTGTGTATGTCACGAGCCCCTGTGCGGCATGCATGTTAGGCCCAGGGCAGCTGTCATGCAGACTGTTGGGCTGTATCCATGTATCGTGCTGCGCCGTGTAACATTCCTTCTTCTTCAGGCAAAGAATCTACCATGCCCAGACCCCCAGACCCCCACAGCTGAAACAGCACCAAGTTGTTACAGTCAGTGCTTGCATGATGGCTACTGCACACCAGCTCATTGTTATACCAGCTGTACAGGCAACAGAGTGTGCGTGCTGGACTGCAACATAAGAATGGTACAGCTCACTGTCCCAGCAGACTGCCGCAATGCGGCCATGCACGACGGCATGCCGCTATATAGTGAGCTAGGGCCGCACGTAGCCACATTGGCGCAGTGAAGATTCCTGGGCAGGAGCAGAATGCCTGCACATTCCTAGCCTGCGTTTATTTGGCGGTTCTGTCGGCAAGATCAGACCTTCACGACATCCGTCTCACATCTGGTCCTAAGTCTCACATGATTTCACTGGCTTCTGACCTCTGGTCTGAGCTGCAAAGGACGAGTTTATCAACACCATTAAGACACGAGGCAGGAGCTGGAGCACGGTGATCTGCGTGTGCCACAAGCTGCAAGCTGCCCCTGCTTGCACGCACACAACACACATACACTCACACGCGTGCATGCATGCAAGTGCAGGTGACGCAACTGATCACTGTGCAGATGCGGCTCACGCACAGCTTTGCCAGCAACAGGATTACAAATCTGCCGCCCGGTAATGTAAAAGTGCACGCGTGCGCGCCATCAAGCAGCCCTCTGGCCTACCAGCTACGTTGTGCAAAATCAGAGCTCGCTTGGCGGAGCAACACAGCGTGTGTTTCAAAAATCGGCCCAGACCCTCTCCCAGACCTGAGCCTAGTCCGCTCAACTCTTCCCACCACCACTTCCATATGCCCCCACCCCAGTCTGTTCTCCACCCCTTTCTTCCTGAGGACGCTGGTGACCACACTCAGCACCGGCCCCTGCCTGCCCCTCATCTCCCCGCGCACATGCAGGCTGCACCGTCACGGCGCAAGCCCTGCTCCCCAATTCATTAGCCAACCATCTGATCTGACGGCCCGCCATCAGACATCGACTGGCCCCGCCGAACGCAGCCAGGCGGCACTGCTGCCCGCCGCCGCTCTCCGCAACAGCTGCGCGCCGACCGCGGCACAGTGCCAGGTGGGCACAGTGTCAGCTGGTGGGCCTCCTGCAGAGGGCACCGCATGCTTACGCCTTACCGCCGGTGGCCGCGGCCACGTCGGCCGCCAGGTTGCTGACCTTCTTCTCGATGCCCTCGCCCAACGCAAACTTGACGAAGCGGCGCACCGAGATCTTCTCGCCAATCGTGGCCACTGCCTCCTTAATTGCCACCTCCACGGTCTTGGAGGGGTCCATGAGGTAGGGCTGGGGCAGCAGCGCCATCTCCTGGGCCAGCTTGGCAACACGGCCCTCCGCGATCTTGGCGCGCACGGCCTCAGGCTTGGACTTGAGGTCCTCACGGCCCATCTCAATCTCCTTCTCGCGCGCGTACACCTGCAGCCACGCGACAGGGCCACACCAGGCAACAGCTGCATGTTACCAACAGCTGCATCATACAACGGCCAGTGGAAAACCAACCCTGGAGGTGCAAACCAAGAGCGGACCCAGCTTGACCTGTATCCCGGCAGGCACCATGCGGCGGCATGCTTGCACATGCTTGCAGCACAAAAATGAACGTCGAGCAATCTCAGGGGCATGCATGCACACGCGCATGCACACCAACCAAGAGGCTAACACACACACACCTCAGGGGGGATGTCCTCGGCGCTCACAAACTGCACCGTGGGTGACGCCGCAATCTGCATCGCGATGCCGCTGGCCAGCTTGTTGAAGCCTTCCGACGCGGCCACAAAGTCGGTCTCGCAGTTGACCTCCAGCAGCACGCCCAGGCGGGAGCCGGGGTGGATGTAGGACACGATGGCGCCCTCAGCCGCCAAGCGGCCCGCCTTCTTGTCGGCGGATGCCAGGCCCTTCTTGCGCAGCCACTCCACGCTCGCCTCCATGTCGCCGCCGTTCTCGGCCAGAGCCTTCTTGCAGTCCATCATGCCCGCGCCCGTCTTGTCGCGCAGCTCCTTGACCACAGAGGCCGCCACAGCCACCACCGGCTTGGCCTCGGCCTTGGGCTCCTCCTTCTTAGGAGCCTCCTCCTTCTTGGGGGCAGGTGCCTTGGCCTGCGTCTGCTGGGCCACCTCGGCCGCGAAATCGTTCGACCGCTTCTCCAGCCCCTCGCCCAGGTTGTAGCGCACAAAGCGGCGGACCTGGATGTTCTCTCCGATCGCAGCGATCGTCTCCTTGATGACCTCGGACACCTTCTTGTTAGGGTCGCGCAGCGAGTCCTGGTTCACCAGCGCCATGTTGTCCTTGATCTTCTGGATGCGGCCCTCCACGATCTTGGCGCGCACGGCCTCAGGCTTAGACTTGAGGTCCTCCTTGCCCATCTCCACCTCGCGCTCCTTGGCCAGCACTGCAGGGTCGACGTCCTCGGGGTTGACGCACTGCACGTCGGGGCAGCTCGCGATGATCATTCCCATCTCACCCACCTGCACGCGGGGCAAGGGGGGAGGGGGAGGCGGCAGCCACAGTGCCGCAAACGTCAACTTACAGAGGGTGTGTATATTGGTTTGTGGGAGGTGGGGAGTTCTCTGGGCAGCAGCAGCCACAGTGCCATACACAAAAAGGAGGTTCCAGCAGCCGCAGCCGGGCACGTGTCATATCATGGCCTGGTCAGCAAGCGTGCAGGGGAGAGGCGAAGCTAGCACCCACAGGGCGTGTGCGCGCTTAAGAATGTGCGCGCATACAACACACAGACGGACGCAGGACACGCAGGTCGGGCCTGTTGCAGCGGCGCACAGCCGCCCCACCCTGCTGGCCCCGCCCCACCCACCAGGGCCTGGAACTTGTCAGAGGCCGCCACAAAGTCGGTCTCGCAGTTGACCTCCAGCAGCACGCCCAGGCGCGCGCCAGGGTGGATGTAGGTGGCAATGGCGCCCTCAGCCGCCACACGGCCCGCCTTCTTGTCAGCGCCCGCCAGGCCCTTCTTGCGCAGCCACTGTGGGTGGGGAGGGTGGGGACGGGTACCAATCATCGGCCCATGGCCTCATCTCAGAATCGACCCGCCGCATGGGAGGTGCATGCTCATGCTCCAAGCGTGGGGACGTGCCATGCCATGCCAAGCCATGCTGTGGCTGTCATGATGACTAGACGGCCATAGACACGAGCACACTCGACCAAAGACATGGCATGTCATTACAACTAACGTCTAGCCAGTGTTCTGATTCCGAGCCAATGTTCACACTGTGTGGGTGCCCCCTGCTTCAAGGTCTGCCATACACTAGCGGCACAGCAGCACCCAGACATGCGATGACTGCAGGAGGCCCAGCGACCAGGCATATCATGTGTATAGCAACCGAGATGAGCCATGGGACGTGTGGGCAAAAATCCCCATGGTCGGAGCAACACCCGGTGCGCTGGCATCAGCACCTGGCTTCAGATCGGAAAACCATCATGAAAAGACCTGTCACACGACACCCGCCCCAAATCATCCCCCACCCCAAAGTCAAAAACCCCAAATCACGCGCACACGACCACAAGCAGACCCTACGCAAGGTGTGCATGCCAGAGGGGGCGTACTGCCGGCTCATGCATGTACCTCGATGGACTTCTCGAAGTCGCCATCGTTCTCAGCCAGAGCCTTCTTGCAGTCCATCATGCCCGCGCCCGTCTTGTCGCGCAGCTGCTTCACGGCGGCCGCAGAAATGTCTGCGCAGGCAGGCAATGCAGGCCAGGCAGCACCACGCACCCCGTCACGCCCTGCACGCACCACACGCTACACTACACCTGCGCGGCCCCCCTCCACGCCCTGCACAACCACAGCGCCAGCAAACGTGCGCCCGCAACGCGCTGTGCCAGCTGGGGCTGCGGGGCAGCGCGCCCGCGTGCTGTGCTGCCTTACGCACTCTGCACGGCGGCGGCCAGCACCACGGGGCGGCGCATGGCGCGCGCGGGCAGCTCAGCCTCGTCCTCGTCGTCCTCCAGCAGATCCTTCACAAACGCGGCCACACGTGCCTCACGGGAGGTCTGCGGCCACAGGGGTGTCGGTTGTGTCAGTTGTGTCGGTTGTGTCAGTTCTGCCGGTTGTGGCGGTTTAGGGTCTGACACCCGGCCTCATGCAACATGCAGCTGCAGCATGAGAGCTGGGGAAGCACAAGTGGGTGTGAATGGAGCTGGGTTGCCGTGGATGTTGCAGCAGTCACGCCAGGCCGCAGCTGCCGTATGCATGGCCTCCACGCACCTTGAAGGCCAGCTTGGGGTCAAAGTCCTTGGGCTCAGCGCCCTCGCGCTCCACAATCTCAGGCTCACCCGCCTCGTTGTACTGCATCTTCAGGCCCAGGCGCTTGAGCGCCGACTTGGGCACGCGGATGGTCTCCTGCCAGAAGTCGTCCAGCTCGATCTCGTCGCCATCAAAGTCGGTGTCCTTGACATGGATACGCGACACAGCCACGGGGTTGACGCGGTCCTGGCGGGAGGGGAACACCATCAGGCCGTCAGTCATGAGGCGCGCGGAGCCGACACCCGCGGCAAACTCCTGGCGCATCAGAGTGGTGCTGTCCTCGGCATCGGCCACGTCGATGGCGTCGGCACCTGCCGCGTCACCGCCAATCAGGTCCAGGGGGTCCATGGCCAAGGGGTCGGTCTCGTCCTGCGCATGCATGCGAGGACCAGCACAAGGCAGCGTGTTGGTGATGGGAGGGGGACCAGGCATGGCCACAGCCCCGCATGCAAATGCACCCGCCCATGCTGCATGCATGCGGCTCCATGCAGACACCGAGCTGCGCCCCCACGCTCCGCAGGCCCTCGTGCCTTGTGCAGGTGCTGGCTGCATGCTGTACACGTGTGCGCTTACAGCTGCTGCTGCTGCTGATAGCTCGCATGCTGTCGCTGGGACTGGCACCCCGTGCGTGCTGATGGCGCAACTCACGTCAACGGTCTCGGCCTCGTCCAGCTCCTCCAGCAGGGCCAGGGCCTGGGCGGCCTCATCCAGCTCCCAGTCCTCGTACTGAGTCAGAGCCAGCTTGCCCTCCTCATTGTACTCCAGCACAAACGCGGTCGCAGCATCGCCTGCGGGGGTCGGGCAGCAGGGGCGTTCATGCGGAGCACGTGCATGGCGGCGTGCACACAAACGCCTGACGGCTTGCTGCTGGGTTAAACATGTTGTAGCCCAACCATGCACCTGGCCACACGCACCCGCCTGTGCTGAGCTTGCCCTGCATGGCCCCATGCGCCACTTTTCATCCCCCCCCCCCCCCCCCCCCCCCCCCCCCCCC
>BDCZ01000648.1:15665-29988 GCA_001662365.1 Chlamydomonas applanata
CGCATGGAGCCACATGCATGCATGCACATGGGGCACCCCCTTGGCCCCCCACCTGCGCGTTGTTGACGTGGGCGGGGCCTTCAGCCTGCAGCACCATCGCATGGCCTGAGAGCACGCACGCATGTGAGCGAGTGAGTGAGTGAGTGAGTGAGTGAGTGAGTGAGTGAGTGAGTGAGTGAGTGAGTGAGTGAGTGAGTGAGTGGCGGATGAGTTGGTGCTTGACGGCGTGACAAGGGGGTGGGCACAGCAAGCAGCATGGAGCATTGCGGGCTGCACCTGGCACACCCCTGCATGCACACGGCCAGCCGCTTGTGCTGCAGCAAACAAGGCAGGTAAGGCCATCAGCGTGGGCTGCCTTTGTGTTCCTCACCCAGTCCCCAACAAGCCAAGTCACACATGCCGAGCCACCCACCGTCTAGACTGGGCCCCACAGGTACCAGGCACTCGGTGTCCAAGTCCTGGGGGGCAGTACAGCAGTACAGCAACAAGATCAGGTGCAACCATCATCAGCGGCAACTGTGGGCGGCTGAGCCAGTCGTCCACCGCGTGTTGGCTTCCGACCCCCATTGCACCCGCCGTGACATATGCAGCATTCATGGCTTTGGGCTCAGGGGTTAACCCACAGCGTGCGTACCAGGTACAGCCCGCCGTGCGCGTGCAGCACCAGCGCACGCAGTACATCGGAGCGAGCCACCAGTGCCGCACGCCCCGCGCCTGCGTCACCTGCCGCTGCCCCCGCCTTTGGAGAGGAGGGCCTCAAGGCGAATGCCCCACCACCACCCTGCCCGCTGGCACCAATCCCCCCAGCGCCTGGCTCACTGCCCCTGCCCCTGCGCCCCACCACCCCTGCCCCACCACTGCTGTTGTCTGCAGGCGCCCTGCCACCACTACCACTGTCATGCCTGCTCACACTGCTGCTGCGGCTACCAGCACTCACACCACTGCCATCGCCTGACTCCGGCAGTGTGCCGCCGCCCCCCAGCGCGCGCCACAGCGGCAGCGCCCACGGGTACCTGCCCGCCACCAGCGCATCCCCCGCTGCTGCATCCCACAGCACACGCACCCAGCCACCGCCATGCACGTCCGGCCCGCAAGACGCGGCCCACTCGGGCCTGAAGGGGTGGGCGCCCTGCTGCCCCTGTCGCCCATCTTCACCCTGCTGCCCGTCACCCTGGCCACCACCCTGATGTGCACCGCGTTGAGCGGCCACAGTGAAGGACCCCGGTGCACCTGGGGCGGCGAAGGCTGCCGCTTCCAGGCCCGCCACCCCTCCCATGAAGTTCTGGTGCAGCAGGCGCGGGATGGTAAGCGCGGGGAGGGGCGGTGACGCAAGGCTGGAGGCCTGCGCCAATGGTGCCCCTCCTGATGGCGCCCTCGCACTGCTGCCGCTACTGCCAGCCTGGTCAGCATGCACAGCGCCTGCACCCCCATCGCCCCCCATGCCACCGTCATCACTGCGCCCAGCCAGGCTGGCAGCAGGCTGGTGGTGGGCTGTCCCCGGTTGGATCTCCACTGGGCGGTCCAAGACCGGCAGCCCATGCGCCCCATGCAGCATGTCGGCCATGCCGCCCCATGCCGCCCATGCGCCATGCGAGGCCCCTGCTGTCATGTCGGGGCTGCCTGCAACTGGGGCTGCAGGTGCACTGGGCCCCTGGGTGTCCAGCCCACCCCCAGCTTGCTGCCCAGAACTGGTGTCAGCTGCTGGCTGACCCCCTTGCATGGCTCCACTACCACCACCACCACCGCCACCACCACCTGTCACACTCAGCCCTGCATGCACCATCCCATGGCTACTGCCCAGCAGTGCTTGCGCAATGGAGGCGCCGGCCCCAGGGGCCGCATGCCGCAGCCCATGCACCTCTCCCTGCAGCTCCTCATGCCTCCCTCCTGCTGCCTCCCGCCCCTCCCGCCTGCTGCCCATGTGCCGCACATGCTCAGCTGCTCTGCTGCCTGGCCCAGGTGCAGGTAACAGTCCTAATGCCAGGTCATTGCCACCAGCACCACGCCGCGCGCCCCCCGTGTGCACGTCCGCGAAGAATGTCAGCACCTGCAGCCCCACCAGGCACAGCGCACAGCCCACGACGCAGCCAGCTGCGCGCCGCATGCATCACACGCTGAGAGGAGGACCTGGGTGGGAATGGGGCACTGCTACTGGGCGGTCCCAGGCAGTCCTATCACAAGCCAGGGCGTCGCTCAGTGCCCCAGTGAGCAGGCTAGTGGCCATGCGTGTCACATCCATAGCATCTGAGCTGTGCAGTGTGAAAGGCTGGCGCATGGGACGGTGTATGCACCTCAAGCGAGCCCCCCCAGCCCCCTGCCTTCTCGTGTGGTGTGTGAGGCCATGCGTGACTTGTGAAAAAACCCCTCGCCATCATGCTCAATTGGTGCGCTTGCTGTGTTACAGCCAGCAGGGCGCTTGCACCCCTGTGCTTTGCAGACCCACATACAGCTCTTGGTTCAGGCACCAAACTAACGCGCCAGCCCAACAGCTTCCGTGCACCTCTCCAGCCGTACCGCAGCAGCAGTACAGCACTGAGTATAACAAACAACGATAGAGTTGCCGAGCTAGTAAGTTGCATAGCTGCCCAGCAGCAGCGCTGGCACCAGGCTGCGCCATGCACCCATGCCCACCCCTGCCCACAGTCCGGGTGTGTCCACAGTCTGCTCGCAGCCACCTGAGGCCCAGCACTGCCTATGGCCTGCATGCCATGCTGAGCTGGCAGACGTGCGGCCAGACTGCCAGCCGGCTCATGCGGGGGACACCGACTTGTGGAAGTGCACATGCACCCACCTGCAGGCAAGCCACGTGTGTTGGAGCATGTGGGTGCACAGGACATGGAGGGAACAGCACGCAGGATGGTGCGTGGTGTTTGAACCAGGCACAGCTGCCTCAAGGCAGGTTGGTGCCATCCCCGTCAGGTGGTGCACATGCGGCTCACACAGACCATGCTCCAACCCCCTGCACTCCCTCCACAGCAGCGCCCGCACGATGGGCACAGCTCAGACTGCAACCCAGCGAGCCAAGCCAAGACAGCGTACGATACAGGAGACCCGAGCCAGCCCAGCGCACGCCCAGCCAAGCGCAGCGCACGGCACGACAAGACCGCGAACGCCACATCAAGGCAGCACGCGGCGTGCGGGTCACTCACTTGCCGCCCTTCTTGGCCCACACCCGCGTCTCCTCCGCGCGCACAGTCACCGGCGACCCGTTGACCATCTTCTGCACCAGCCGCGTGTACGCCACCACCGCGCCCTCCGCACCCAGCAGCGTCACCTGGGGAGTGGGGGAGGGACGGGGCAGGGCAGCGTGTTGTGATGTACCGTGTATGCTGCCGTGTATCCATGAGCGTTACTGCATTTGCCTATGAAAACCAGCATTGTACACACTGTCCAAGTGGACTGTGATGGTTTGGACCCTAGCTGAGTGTGACCCTCCTACAGGAGCTGGAGGAGCCTTGAAGAACTAATTCGAGCAAAGGCGTGGTGATTGTGGGGTGGATATGCTCGCGCCAGGCAGAAAACTGTACCCAAGTTTCACCGGTCGCAGGCTGGGTCGAGCGACTGGGATCCCGCGTGCAATCGCCGGCCATCGCACCAGCAGCCATCATACTAAACAAGCAGGTACTTGCGCACATGTGCACCCTGGGGCAGGGGCAGGCGCTGTGCTGTATCGCTGGTGGCATGCCATCGACCATAGCATAGGCCCATAGCAGACAGTACAGCACCATCTGCAGCACACCGGCGACCCCATGCCCCCCGCAATCCTTCCCTTACCTCCCGCCTTACTTGCATTCCACTCCATCACGGCATCATCCACAGGACCCTCCCTCCCAAAACCCCCACCCATGTCCCCAAACCCACCTTGGCACCCGCCATTGTGTTGAGCACGGACGGCTTGTCGGGATACACGGGGGCAGGGGATAGGTTGTCGAAATAGTACCTGGGGCCAGGTTCAGGCCAGGTGGAGGGGTGGTGGTGTGCGGCAAGCGAGGTGGGGTTGAGGGCAGAAGTTCATGAGCGTTGGGGGTCGCCACGGGTGGCGGGTGCCGGCAGTGTGTGCGCTGTGCTGCACAGCAACCACACGCACCACGGTGGCCACGCACACCGTGCCGCAGCACGCACAGCGACACTGCCAACGTGGACATACAGGACGATCGGCATGAGCCCAACGCAGGACCATGAGCAAGACCCCGAGGCCCCCCCCCGCCAGCCCCCCCCCCTGCCTTTGGGGGTGGGTTGGGGAGCTCCAGACCGCCCCTCCCCCTCCCCCTCCCCTACCCCCCAAACCCTCCTCCCCGCCCACTTTCTCACTTGTGGAAGCGCAGGCCCTCCACCAGGTGGCCCAGCGACTCGGGCTCAAAGCACGTCATGCCCGGGTCACACAGCTCCTGCACAGACACACAGGGGCGTGGCACCAGCAGCACCAGTTGGTTGAGGCGCATTGGCAGGCCGGGGCGCGCGCTCCCAAGTGGTGGGTGGTGGAGGTGGTGGCAGGGTGTGCATGTGAGGTGTGGGGGAAGAAAGGGGGAAGGCGTGGGGGTTGCGGGAGTGCGGGAGGATGGAGCTGCTGGTGTTAGAGGGGTGGCATCCTGGTACCGCAAGCCAGCATCACACTGCATGCATGCACAGGCTAGTGCCAGAGCTGAAGATGTGTTCAAGGGCTGGGTGTTGGGAGCGGGGTTGGGAGCGCAGGGGTTGCCCATGCGGCATGCTGTGCAATGCAAGCCTCCAGCTGACATGGCAGCAGCCCTCCATGCTGTGAGCACACATGAAACCCACCGTGTAAGTTTCGTAGTTATTGGCGGCGATGGCGTTCAGCAGCTTCTGGTTAAGCGCCAGCACATGCTCACCCTCGCCAGCCATCTTGCAGATCACCACGCGTGGGGTGAAAACTCTGTTGAGACGACCGTGAACAAGCCTGACAGTTGCAGAGCTTTTAATCAGATGCATCGGGAGGCCATCGGCGCACACTTGACCAGTGATCACAAAAAATAATTATCTCACACAATTTGAGAAATGCATAAATTCTCTGAATGTGCTGCACTGCGCCTGCCCTTCCCCTCCAGAGCGCTGCACAGAAATGCTTTCACTATTGCGAGCAGCAGCAGATGCGGCTGAGCAGCGCATCCGCAAGGCGCTGAACGCATCCGGCAAAGTGATGGCCGCTCCCAGGTAGGCCTTATCGCGCCCTGTAGGTACGCAATGCTCCTGAGCCAACGAGGGACTAGGGTTGAGTCCGCCACATTGTTTTGATTTTTTAACGCAGGCACGCAGTCGCCGCCCAGATCAATGCAGGGGTCTCACTGCTGCGCTACTGTCTGCGGCTGCCGCTCGTTGCGGCGTGGTGGACGGTGGTGGCCATCGCTTTCAGGTAGTTCATAGGTAGCCATTCCACCGTTGTTCCTCTTGCTGCCAGTGTGTACATCCCGTGGGGGTCGCGAACAGGGCTTGCAAAAAGTTTCCAAAGGTAGTTGGGGCCTCGTCAGCACGTTTCCCAACAACCTGACGCACACTGCCGTCCAAAGTCGAAACTGCGAGCCCTGCGCAGCGCTCCGACGGATGCGCCCAACATGAGGCCAGGCTGGCATGCGACTTACTCGTTGCCAGCAGACGATGGGTGTGCTTGCATAATCTGGCTTGATGACCGCATGCACGTATCCCACATGCGCTTCTGTCCATCTTGTGCACATGCAGCCTGGCATGTGCCCAGTTCTCAGTCCAGCTGCTGCGGGCCGCCTGGGCTGCGTGCGCCTCTGTGTGCGGCTGCACCGGTGGCTCAGGCTCTGGCACTGCCGCTGCTCCTGCCGCTGCACCGCCTGCCACGCTGCGCGTGCGCGCGCCCACCACCCCGCCATCGGCACGTGGCACAGAGGAGGGTGCCGATGACAAGTGTGACAGCCCCTGCTCCCCCGCCACCAACGCATCCTTCAAGGTGTGGGGCGGCACCTCATCAGGCGGTGCCATCCCTGACGCCGTGCCTGAGGAGGCCACCCCCGCTGGCACACCCGCCCCTGCTGCTGCCGCTGCTGCTGCCGGTGTTGCCGCCAGCCCCCCCCCCGGCCCCACACACGCCAGCCCCCTGGGCCTGCCTCCTGCTCAGCCCACCCCGTCCGCGTACCACTCTGACGCCACCCACTTTACGTCTGACACTGGCTCCGACCCTGAGTCTGACGGTGTGCTGGCGGCCGTGCTGGAGCTGGACGGTCCAGAGGTCGAGGAGCTGAACGGTCCAGACGCAAACGGCGTGGTGGTGGACGAGGCCGAGTGCAAGGCAGGAGACGAGGAGGAGGAGGAGGAGCAGGAGGAGGAGGAGTGTGGTGGTGAGGATGTGGAGGAGGAGGATGGGGACTGCCATGTGAAGGCAATCGCTTCTACCCCCGCCCCCACCCCTGCCGGCACCACCCCCCCGGACGGCTTCCTCGTGAACAGCCCGCTGCGCCTGCCCCGCGCCGACATGCCTGGTGGTGCCCTGGACGCCGCGCGCACCGCACACTCCGTACACCCCGCAGTCGCGCAGCAGGCCACCGCCATGGGGGCGGGCCTCAAGAGCCTGCTGGTTGCAGGCAGCCCCAAGGCCAGCCCCGCGGGCAAGGCCAACGGCGGCGGCGGCGGCCGCGGCAAGAAGGGCGGCGGCCGCAACGGCAAGGGCCCCAAGGCCGCCCCTGCTGCCGCTGCGCCAGTGGTGGTGGTGGCGGTGCCCGTTTCCTCGCCCGTGCGCACGCCGCTGTCCACCAGCATGCGCGCCAACATCCCGCCAGCCTCCCCCCGCGGCAGCGCTGGCAGTGCCGGCACCGGCGACGGCAGCGGAAGCAGTGATGGCAGTGACGGCTCCCTGGCCGCCCACGCCATCACCCCCGGCTCCACCGTCTACTCCTCAGCGGCCGGCACACCCGCACGCGCCACCCCGGTCGGCACGCCCAACCGCCCCACTGCCGGCAGCAACGGCACACCGCTGCGCGCTGCGGCGGCGGGCGCTGCGCACGCGTGAGCATTGGTGCGCGCAGGCGACTCATAGCCAGGCACGCGCCTCCGCCATCTGTTCACAATGTACAATGCCAGATCTGCTGGAGCTCATGTTCCAAGGCCGGGCCTCACGGCGTAGTGCATGTCAAGGAAAGCCGTGCTGTGCTTTGAGTGTACTGGTCCATACAAGTTATTGTGGGGCTGGATAGTGGGCTGCTGCTGACCTCCTGTGCTGTAGTGTGTTGCTGCACGGCCCCCTGTTTATGCGTGTTTGACCCAGATTCTTAGATACCTCAGTCGCTGCTGTGCTCGTTGTTTGTGGCTAGTGCCATTGTCAGGGATAGGGGTGGAAGTGTTCACTGCACTCCCCACGAGCAGTGCCCTGTGTGTTTCATCTGCTGTATGTCATTGATAGGCGTGTGATGGTTCCATGCTTAGATGTGGGGTGGAAGGTTACCGTCCGTTGACTGTGGGTGTACTCTTCTTTGTGTGTGCTCCTGCCATGCTGTGTGCCCCAACCCCACCCCCCGGTACCCTGCTGCAGGCAGGTGGGGTGTGAGGCAATGCAGCACGCACACCCCGACATTCCCTTTGCCATTGTTTTGCGTGCCTCTGCTTGCTTGCATCCGTCTTTTTTCCGAGCACTGCCTGGGGGCCCAGTGCTTGGCGCTGCCTGGGCGCCGCCCTGCGCACGTGCTCTCCTTTATTTCCTCCTGTCCGTCCTGGCATGCGCTGCGCCTGCCCCGTGCGTGCGGCCGTGGCCTGATGCGTGCGCCCGGCACATGCGCGTTCCCAGAGCGACAGTGTGGCCATGGCTGTGGCTTGGGAGCCATGTGGTGCCGCTGCATGCAGTCCGTGTGCCATGAGATGCTGTGGGTAGTGCCAGCCCCACTGGCCTTGCTGAGGTGGCCATGAAGCGCGCGCCCAGTGTAACAACTACAAACCACCAACTGAAACCTGTGTGCCCCCTTGCGCTGCTCCCACCAGCAGGCCAGCCGCAGCCCCTACAGCTCTTACACACCCCCACAGACAGGCGGCATCCACACGCAGCATCACAGGGTACACTGTACCTGCTGCCAGCCTGTATGCACAGCTACAGCACTGTCACATTCCCTGGGCCCTGTTACAGGTGCACAGCTGCTGCTGCTGCTGCCGCTGCCAGCGGGGCCTCTTCCCACGCAGTACCCCTGCTACCCCTGCTGCCCCTGCTGCCCCTGCACCTGCCCCGCTGCCAGCGCGCCCAGCTCCACCGCCAGCCGTACCGCCTCGGTTGCGGCGTCCCGCTCCTGGGCACGCGCGAGCGCCACCCGCGCGTCTCGCACGCTGCGCACGGTTCATGTCATGGCAGGGCAACCGACTACTGCATCACCAGCGGCACCGGCAGCCGCTGCAAAGCACCGCCCACAGCCGCAGGTCACTACCGGCCCCCTCCAGACGTTATAATAACCCACCGTGCCAGTGCAGCGCCGTGCAGTGCCTCCAGCGCGTCCAGCTGCGCCGCGCTCAGCCCGTCCAGCGGGGCACCCCCCGCCACGTGCGCCACACGCACCTGAACCGTGAACCATCACCGTGTGCCGCTTGCATGCTCTGCCAGCTTTCAGTACTACCTGATGTACAACCACTCTAGTGTCATACTATGACTATCACAGAACCGGTATCTTCACAGCAGAAGCCAGAGCTGGACCTGAGGCAGCTGCATGCCATCATGTCCACCTGGCCACTCTGCAGTACCGTAATCACACACGCGCTCACACATCCCACCCACACTCACAGCCCATCCACGCACCTCCAGGTCACGCGCGGGCGGCCATGCGGCAGCCATCCAAGCCGCCGCAGCGCCCACCCACCCCACCGGCCCCTCCGCCTCCTCCTCCTCCCCGCCCTCATCGCCGCCAGAGACCGCCCCAGGGAGCCCACCGCCGCCACCACTGCTGGGCGTGCGTGTGCGCTGTGGAGGCGCGTGGCTCACCTGTGGGACAGGTGCAGCGGGTGGGGGTGCAGCAGCAGCTGCTGCTGGCCCAGTTGCAGTGGTGGCACCAGCCGCTGGTTGAGCTGCAGCTGCAGGGGCAGGCACAGGGGCAGCGTGTGGCGGCTGGTGGCCAGCGCCCTGTTGCCGTGCTGGCACTGGTGCTTGCGCAGGTGCTGGAGTGGATGCATGTGCCGGCTGCGCCACAGGCGATGCGGCTGGCTGGGGAGCCCGCGCCGTTGCTACAGCTGCTGCTGCGGCTGTGGGGCGCGTGGATTCGGCCGCATGCTTAGCCGCCATGGGGCCAGTCACGGTGTGTGCAGCCGTGTTGGCAACAGCTGACTGCCCACCAAGAGTTGTCGCAGCTGCTGGCCCACCACGAGTGGCCGCAGGCGCAGCCTGGACGGCGCCACCGCCTCCACTGCCCTGCCTGCTGGCTGCCTTGCCTGCTTTCGCATGCTTGCCCACACGCTGCCACTCGCCTCCTCCCTCGTCCTTTCCCTCTTCCACCACCACTCCCTGATGTGGCGCTTCTCGGTCGCCGCTCATGAGTGCAGCGCTGGCGCCGGCGGCAGCGGCAGCTGCCTGCCTGGCGCTGCCCGCACTGGTTGCAGCCCACGGCTCAGGGGCATTGCTGTGGGCTACTGGCTGTAACGCGGCCGTGGCCTCTGCAGCTTCCTGCACACGGGTGTCACTGCTGCCACTGCCACTACTACTGCTGCCTGCTCCGTCTTCGCCTGTCTCACGTACCTCGTGCACCTGGTGTGCTGCGCTGACCTTCCCCTTGCCCTTGCCCTGCGCCGCCTTGGCAGCTGCTGGTAACGCTGCGACCGTGGTGGTGCGCGGCCCGGCAGCCACCGGGGCAGCACGTGGTGCCCCAGCCGCCCCACCTCCACTTGAGCTCACCTCCTCCACCACCACGAGTCCAGGGGGCACCTCACCACCATCCAGCCCCAGCTCACCGCAGCTGCAAGTGAGCATGTTGCGTGCAAGGGGCAGTCAGCCCAAAAGACCGGGCCGAAAGAGGGCGAGCACACTTGCGGCTTTCTCTGACGTTTGTGGCTCTGCGGCTCTATGTGCGCGTTCAGCCAGCTGGTGCGCAACAAACGAGCAACGACTGCGCAGCACGCACACCCCTCACATACTCCCTCACACAATCCCTTGCTGAGCCCCTCGCCCAGGCTCTCAGCCGCGCGTACATACCCAGGCTGCAAGCAACCCACACCTGCATCACACCCACATCACACCCACATCACACCCGCATCACACCCGGCACCACGCCCACGCACCGTGCCTCGAGCAGCGCCGCGCAGTCCACGTGCCGCCCCGCGCGCGCCTCGCCGAGCGGGGTGCGCCCCGACGCGTTGCGCCCCCTGGGGCCCGCCCCCGCGGCAAGCAGCGCGGCCACACACTCTGTGTGGCCCCCGCGCGCCGCGTAGTGCAGCGCGCTGTTGCCGTGGATGTCCGTGTGGTGCACACTGCCGCTGCTGCTGCTACTGCCGTTGCTACTGCCTGCATCGCGCGCCGCCAGGGCCCGCAGCAGCAGCCCCACGCACAGCGTGCGGCCGCCCGACGCCGCGGCACACAGCGGGGTGAGGCCCTCGGCGTTTGGGGTGCCCGGGTCAGCGCCTGCCTGCAGGACGGAGCCCCCAGCCCCAGGACCGCGGCAGCAGCAGGGCGGGCAGGTGGGCGGGGTGCGACGTGAAGAAAGCAGCAGCAGTCTCCTGCGCTGGTGCCAGGCAGGGACAGCCGTCACCAGCCCGGATCACAGCACTGCAGACTACTACACTGTCTCAACCCCCCCCCCCACACACACTGGACACCACCCCTCACCTGCAGCAGCACCGCCGCCACACCGGTCGCGCCCGCACCCGCCGCAAACGCCAGCGGGGTGTCACCCCCAACGTTGAGCGCGCACGCGGCGGCCTTGCCGCCCGCCGCCACCTGATGTGTGTGCCGCACACAAGACACCCCATGTTGCATCACAACCACTTCGCGCGATGCGCCCGACTAGGAACGAGACAACCACATCTCTTAGAAACAAGACAACCGCATCTCCAGACCGTGGCTAGTGCCCATTCGAGTGCGCCCCCCCCACCGCACCACCTCACCCCAGCCTCCTTATACGTCGCACCCCATAGCTTGTGACGGACAGCATGGACGCGCGGCAACACGGGCAAGCCGCACAGCCATGGGCCCCTGAAACCTAGCCTCCCGGCCTCCCCCAGGCGCCCAGGGCCGCACCAGTGCGCGCGCCGCGTCCGTGTTGCCCGCCAGCGCCGCCATGTGCAGCGGGGTGTTGCCGCTGGGCGCCACCCGCACCCCCGGGTCTGCACCCGCAGCCAACAGCCCACGTATCAGCGCGCCCGCCGCCGCCCCGCCCGCATGCACACCCGCGCTGCCGTGCGCGGCCATCCCCACCGCCATCAGCTTGGCAGCCAGGAAGAGTGGGGTGGTGTTGGACCCGTCACAGATGTTGACCGCCATTTCCCGCAGGTATGCCAAGTCAGCTACCAAATCCTTCTGGTCCTCGCCCTCACCCTCCTTCTCAACCTCCCCTGGGCCCTGGCCCTGGCCCTGGCCCTGGCCCTGGCCCTGGCCCTGGCCCTGGCCTTCCTGCTGAGGAGTGCCACCCCTGTCAGATCTGCCGCTGGACTGCTGCTGGTCCTCTGAGCCGGCTGTGACAGCAGCAGCAGCAGTAGCAGGAGCATCAGGGGCTGTGCTGCCACTGGGGAGGCTGGTGGCGGCTGGCGTGGGCGGGGTGGTGAGGGATAGTATGGTGTCGAGGGCCCGCTGCGCCTCGCCCACCCGCCCCAGGCTGCACGCCTGCAGCAGCGCCTCCGCCGCGGCACGCACCACGCCCTCACGCGCTTCGTGGGTCATGTGGACCGGAGATGGGGGCGCTGGCGGCTGTGCGGGGGCAGTGGCAGCCACCATAGGCATGTGCGCGCCGCACGTGGTGCCATCAGCAGATCCGGACGCTGGTGGCATGGGCGGGGTGAGCGGGGACTGCGTGTGGGGGCACGGCTGGCTTGAGGCTGTGGCGCCACGAGTGTGGCATTCAAGGATGCGGTGCTGAGGGCTCGTGCAGCTAGCCTGGCATGCTCAGCATGCATCATGCACATCATGCAAACGGCAGCGCCTGCAGTCACACACCCAATTGTTGCAGCCCTTGACCACAGGTGGTGCACTGGCCCAGATCTGCTGACCCACCTGCAGCTGCACGGCTCTCTGTGCGCTGGGCCGTCAAGTTCCGCCACCCAACAGAGAGTAGTTTAATGATGTGCTTTGCTGTATCACGTTCAAGTATATGCACGCACCTGTGCAACTTTCGCGCGTAAACCGCGCCTTTACAACGACATAATCATCATTGCTCGGTCACTCGCAATTTGGCCCGCATTCACGTGCCAGAAGATGGACGGGAGGGCTGCAGCGCATCTACAGAACCACTGTTGAAACATGTGACACGCCACTGCTGAGAACCCCAGCGCGATCTGAGCCAAGATGAACGACGACGGGGACGATGCACCAGGAGCGTATAAGCCCACCTCTTTAATAGTCCAAAAGCTAGCAGGCTTTTCGCCAGAAGGCAAACTACCTGATAGACCTAAATCAGCAAAGAGCGTATGGCTTGAGGTGAGCGGAGCATCTGCAGCTAAAGATTGTAATCTTCTGTTAGAGCTGTCAGATTTTCGATGCGGGTCAACGACTTCGAGCCCTGGCTTGCATTGACAGGCATGGTCAGACCCAGTTGCGGGCATCGCAGCCTACACGCCGTGCGTGCACACCTGCAACCTATTCGGCGACGGCGATTGGCGCCTGGTGGTGGCAGATGAGGACCGCAAGCTCAAGGCAAGAGCATGCATGACGCATGTTGCTGACATGCATTCAGCCCAGCATGGGCTCTGTGTGCCAGCTGTGCACACACCCTACACACAGCCAACCACAGCACCGCACAGCACGCACGTGCAGTGCCTCTCCGCGCCTCTCCCCGAGCGCCTGTGTGAGCCCGGCCGTGTGCTGCACGAGCTGCCCTGCAGGTGTGGAAGGGCACGCAGAAGCAGAGCGACCACGCGCTGCTCGACACGCCCATCGCCATCACCAGCTTCATCTCTGAGGCGGCAGCGCCCCGGCTGCCCTCACTCGCGGTGGCAGCAGGTGGGTGAAACGGGCGCCCCACAGCCCGCCTCCGTGCTTGCATGATGATCCCGCCGTGGGGGGCGCTGCGGGGGGCCACCGTGCATAATCGCATGCGGGGGGTGGGAGGTGGGCGTGCCACACGATGTGTAAGAGTGTTTACATGCAGCAGCACCGGTACACTGGTGGCAGTAGATTCGGGGCATTGTGAGCAGTTGGCCACGTGGATGCAGTGCATGGGGCTGGTGTGCGCGCCCCCCCCCCCTCCCTTGCCCACTGTATGTGTGTGGTGTGTGCGTGTGTGTGATGTACTGCCACAGCATGGTAGTTGGCGTAGAGGATGCTGCCTCAACACCACACATGTCACTCACCTCCCCATGGCCGCCACCGCAGGCTCCCACATCTACATCTACCGCAACCTGCGCCCCTACTACAAGTTTGTGCTGCCGCCCGAGGATGTCAACACGGAGGAGCAGGACACGTGGTGGGTGGTGGGCTGGGTTTGGTGGGGGTGGCTGGGTTTGGGGGTGAGGTTTGCCTGCTGCCTCCCTGTCAGCGGCAGGGGCGACGGCAGCCGCACGAGGTCACAGAGGCGAAGCTGCAGGGGCAGGACAGCAGCGGCTGGGGCTTAGGATGGGGTGGGGGGCGCAAGGGGGGCAGGCTGGCGACCTGTTGTGTGTTGGGGGTGCGTCATGTTCTTGGGGGTTTGGTGGTGGGGGTTGTGGGGGTGCGCAGGCGGTGGGCGGGCCGGTGGGTTGCGGGATCGCACACGGCGCACCCCCCCCACACACACACACAGTGCCTGCCAGCCCCAGAGCCTGGATCTGACCACCAGGCGCACAGCGGGCACGGCAACGCGCAGGGAAAGGCACTGCAGTGTCTGATGGCTGTTGGTACTCATGCCTGGCAAAGCTGTAATCGACCGATGTGCAGGACACGGCATGTGGCCTGAGCCCTGTGCCCCTGGCCTCCTGGCGCCCGTGCAGGTCACGTGTGATGGGGGGTGAGATGGTGGTGGGTGAGGCGGTGGAGGCGCTGACGCGGCTGCAGGACGCGGGTGTCGTGCTCACCACGCGCTCGCTGCAGCTCATGAACATCCCGGACACCGACAAGAAGGTGCGGGGTGTTCGTGGTGATGGAATGGGGTGGGGTGGGGTGGGGTGGGGTTGGGGGACGAGGTGCTGGATGGGGCTGGGGCTGGGGCTGGAGCGCAGATTGCGACGTGCCACCCCCCTGTGCAACCCGCCAAGTTCGAAG
>BDCZ01000649.1:0-29982 GCA_001662365.1 Chlamydomonas applanata
ACCCCTCCGTCTCCTCCCCTCCCCCCCGCGCCTCCCCCCCTCCCCCTCCCCCTGCCATCCCCATGGACGTGTGCTCGGTGCGTGCCAGCATGCGTGCTCCTGCCTTCACAGGCCTACAGCACACTAGCCTGGCCAATGGCTTGCCTCTCCCTGTACCTGGCCCTGCGGCATGCTCTGCTTAGAGAACACGTACTCCCTGCTGGAGAACAAGCAGCGCATCCCATTGTACTCAAATCCTATCGTCCTGCCCAGATTGAAGCACTCAGAAGGGCTGGCTCTGTGCATCGGCTGCATGTCAAGTGCATGGGAACTATGCACACACATGGCAGCGCTAGCAGGCAGCACACCCCTGGCACTGCACGTGCATTGTTCCTGCACCTCGTGCCGTATGCAGTCAATGGGTCTGCCATGCCCATGGTATTGACTTCAAGCCCTATGGTCCCATGCCTGCTTGCAGGTGGGCGGTGACCCCCACGTGCTGAGCTTCAACAGCGGTTTCTACTCTTGCAATGACACCGGCTCCCTGGTGCTGTACGACCACACCAATTTTACGATCAGCGCGATGGCTGCTGCTGTTTCCGGCGGCGTGTCTGTCATCCGGAACGTGACCGTGACGTACAAGGACGGCACCACCCCTGTCTCCGGCGCCGTCGCGGTCAACACTCTGAGCGGCACTGGCACCTTTGCTGATGCCCGCTTCAAGCTGGTGGTGAGTTGGTTGATGTGTTTGGCGGTTGGCGGTTGAGGGGGTTCGCATGGGTCAGAGGGTAAAGCCAGGACACCGCCTTGTGTATGCATCAGACCAGGGCAGATGCAGAACACGAATTTCCAGCCAGTCATGGACTGCTCAGCATACACACTCTGTGATGTGCCTAAATCAAGCCTCGCTGCTTGCCTGCCTGCTGGATGCCTGCAGATTGAGGCGATTGGCTACTTGTCCGTATCAGGCGTGGGCGCGGTGAGTGGGGGTTATCAGATTTTGCTTGACCTGGTGGGAAGCCCGTCCGCTGTTACTGCATTGACAAGCTGCACTGAAGCATGCACCTGTATGAGCAGCGGTTGCGTAGTTCCTGGCCAGCCAGCTGGCAGCCTGCAGGACACAGCGGTGGCATGCGTGGTGGCCCAGGTACACATGCAACCGCGTATTGCAGCAGCAGGCAATCACTGTCCTGGGCCTCACCACCCCAGCGCAGGGGTCCGGGAATGGCTCGCGTCGGGCTCATCCACACCGAAGGCTGCGCGTGTGACGTAGCTGCGCTGCTGCTGTGCCTGCTGCCTGCAGTTCCACTGGGTTACGATCACCGCCCCCAAGCCTGCTGGCATCACCGGCCTGTGCGTCAGCTCTGCTACCTGCCAGTCCGTGGTGACTATCATGCCCCCCACCGGCACTGGCCGCCACCTCTCACAGACTGGCTCATACTCCCAGGCGGTACGTGCACACATGCAGTACTGCTTGCTGTACTGCCACTGTACTGTGCAGCGTACTGCAGCTGCCGTTGGCTGGCTCAGGTTCCCATGCGCGTGCAGACTCTGAGCCTGCATATGTAGTGCGGCTTGTGATACATGCCTCATGGCCATGCACCTCTACCACCCCTACGTCTAGTGATTTTCCAGCTTCCCACCTCCAGCCCACCTCTTCCTTTGATTCTTTGCACATGCTGCATGGCCTCCCGGCCCCCTGTTGTCCCTACTGATGCCTGCCTGCCAAGGCATGGCCTGATCTGACACTTAATCTGACGCGCCACCTGTTGTCTGACTGGCCATACCCGCAGGCGCTGAGCGCGTGCACTGCCCGTGGCCTGACCTCTGGCGGCAAGTTTACCACCGCGTGCGCGTACGACGTTACCGCCACCAACGACACAATGTTTGTTGATGCCGCCGTAGCCGGCAACCAGCAGTACACGGCGGCCATTGCTCGCATCAACCCCAACGCTCCTCCTCTGGCTGCCACCACTGCCAGCGTGTCCAAGTGGCTGCTCATGGGCTCCCTGGGTGCCCTCCTGCTGGCCATGCTGTAAAGCAGCCACACACATGCGAAGAAGACGACGAAGAAGCAGAAGAAGCAAGCAAGAATGTAACTAAGCAAGGAAGGCAGCGCACATCCAGCCCGTCGCCCCTTTTGCCCACGACCCACCAACATTGTGCTCACCCATACTTGTTTGTGAGTGCTTGCATGCATGTGAGCCCATCTGACCTGTTCCCAGTTGAGCTGCAATGCTTACCCTACGTTAAAGCTAAAGCTGCGCGCGTGCACGTGAGCTAAAGCTATAGGCGTAACTATGGCGCTGCACGTTTCTTTCGGGAACTGGGTGCCCGACACATTGTGCCCGGGTGCATGCTGTAGTGCCGGTTGTAGTTCATCTTGATGCATCATTTATGCGATTGATCAGATCTCATTCCTCAGCGGTGTGGCTGTCCTTAATTAACACCGGCCCCTGGTGCAGAAGAGGTCAGCGGGACACTTGTAATGGAAGCAGGAGCGATGATGTCAGTCCATTTCCACCATAATCCAGCAATACAGTGATCTGCTTGCATGGCTGGACCCCATCCTCCCTCCTTTTGCAAGGCAGCCTGGTTCCTGATCTTTGTGTGTTGTTACAGTCGATTAGTATGGGCCACTAGCAGCCTGTACGAGGCTGGACATGCTTTCCGACAGCTGCGCCCAGTCCTGCGCGTGCACGGCGGCGCCGCCCTCAGCACGAAACTACAGCTGTACCGCACATTTGTCATGCCCAAGCTGCTGTATGGAGGGCCCGAGTCGTGGGCCTTGGTGGAGCTGCAGTCGCTGGATACATTTCACACCACATGCTTGCGTTCCATCACGGGCACGCGCCGAGGCCCTGGTGGCATCTCCAACGCGGACCTGTTTGAGCTCGCAAAGTCCAAGCCTTTGAGGCAACAGCTTGATGATAGGCGGATGCGTTTTGCAGGTCATGTGGCACGCGGAGAAGACGCTGGTAAAGCAGATGATGTTTGCCACAGGGATTCAGGGTCTGGCGCGGCCTGTAGGGAGGCCGCACACAGTGTGGTTTGATGGCCTTAGGCACGCTCTGGAGCAGTTGGGGGTTCAGGGTACATGGTACCAGCTGGCTCAGGGCAGGGAGGGGTTAAGGTTAAGGTTACACAGGGAAGAGCACAGCGCACACCGAAAAAACAGCGCACGCGGCCGAGGCCGAGGGGTGGAGGAGGTTATGTGGGCAAGCGGCTTGATCTTGACGCGTACTTTGCTGCTCCCTATGCCCTGCACTCTGGAGGTTATGGTTATGGTTACACAGGGAAGAGCGCGACGCACACCGAAAAAACAGCGAACGCGGCCGGAGCCGGCCCTCCCTGCAGGAAAGGAGTTGATAGAAGCTGAAACAGAAACAGGAGAAAAATCAGAAAAGCAGCAGGAAAAAAGGACTGAAAAGGAAACGGGGGAAGGCGACACAGGGGAGGCGGGGACGGGCAAGAACAGGAAAGCAGGGGTGGCGGGCCACCGCCCTAGCTAACACCAACTGGAGACCTGCACAAGCCCTCATCCATGGAGGGAGGCAGCAACAACACCAGTTGCCGGGCAAACGCACATGGGGCACGCGCAAGCCATGCAAGCAGGCAACACTACAAGCCGCAAGCACCCTAGCAAGCAAGAGCAACCGGGACAGGCCAAACGCGCAAGGAGAGCAAGGAAGCTGCAGAGGGCAAAGGGCGAGAAAACTCCACTCCACTCCACTCCACTCCACTCCACTCCACTCCACTCCACTCCACTCCACTCCACTCCACTCCGGCGCCTCCGGCTTGCGCCGGGTCTTCGGGGGCTATTTTGACATCGCAAAGGACGTCATTCCCGTGTGACCCAACAGGACGAGTTTTCAGGTTTTTGACTCTCGGCTTTTGCTTCTTTGGCGCGCTGCTGGAGGTGGTGTGCATTGCACAGGCGCAGTTGGTTTGGCACATCACCCACCCCTAGGCTCCCGGGCCTATTGCTCGTCCCGCCCGCCCCGCATACGGCCTGCCTGCCCGTCACCGTATGGCCTGGGTGCCCTGTGGCATCAGCATGTTGCTGTTGACCACGAGTGGTGTGTCGGCCAGCTGCGAACCTTTGCGGTGCTCGCTTCCAACAGGGTGCTAGGTGCTGTAGTGGGGCGGCTCCCGGTACTTCAGGCTGGCTTGGTCCTCTAGTGGTTGTGTTTAGATAGCGACTGTCAGGCTCCGGCATGCAGACACATCTGTGACACGCCGTGTTGTTACTAGCAGCCTGCCACGATGCTGATCTTGAAGGTCTGCCGCACAGCTGGCCTGAAAGGCATGAAAGCACATGCGCCGCACCCCCAGTCCTTTGTTGGGCCTTTAGAGATTTCTAAAGAAGAGAATTGATCTGGCACCTGGGACTTGCACAGTATACCGTACATATCCTCTGCTTGTGGTGCTCCAACCCGCTGGCATCAGCCCCTCAGCTGTTTATGATAACACTCTAGAGCTGCATGGATCTACAGAGCAACAGATCCGGCTCTGCCGGCCTGCCATCAAAATCTGCTGCTGCACTGCCGCAGGTCACTGCTGCTTACTAAGCGTACTGGCATTCATGCATGAGAGCCCCCAACACTAACCCGCCGGACCCCCAACTCAAGAGAGGTGTGAGCCCCCAACAACACGTGAACCTCCCGCCTGGCAGGGAACAAATCCTGTCGGCCCTGCAGACCAACACTAACCCAAATCCTGACTACTAAGCCCCCTGCCGTGCATCATACATCTCCAGTGGGGTAGCAAGTCCTAGCAACAGCTCCTCTCGCATCTACACGCCCGCATCAGATGCCAGCCATTGGGACAGGTACATGGTAACTCGGCCTGTGTGGTAGCTAGCCTTCCAAATGTTGCCCTGCGCACACAGCCCGCAGTTAACACTTGACAGTCTCCATGCAATCACCGCAAACCAGCAGGCAGGCAGGATATGATGAGCGTGTCGCCCCAGATCTTCGCATGGCACTATGGAGTTAGTACTTCCAACAGCAGTGAGCTCCATGCATGCATGCTGAGCCAGATGCAAGCCCTGCATGTCCAGGCACGGCCGTGAGCAGCTGGAGAATCACATGGCCCACAGTACAGCAGATCTGCTTCCGACCTATAATAATAATAACACGGCGCTTCCAAACTATCCTTACCTTGATGTCCACCGGGTAACGGTCTGCCCCAAACCCCGACACAGCCCCCGCCTCGAGTTGCTGAGATGGCAGCGCGCATGCCGCTGTGACGGCCCAGTACCACTCGCCATACTGTGCGTCAGACTGGCAGCGCTCCACCCAGTCGAGGGTGGCGTTCAGCTGGCGCAGGTACACCTGATCAGCAGTACGGCGGTACAGTTTCCAGAGGCCTAGCATAGCCTCCGCCTGGACCCACCTGCACACTCAGCACAACCGGACAGACACGCACATTGCCACCGGCAGCTTTGCAACATGCCGTAGTCGAGGTGACCAGAACAGTAGTGCACAATCTGCAGCTAGCGTGCAGCCACGCTCCATTTTGCTTCAAAGCACTTGTACAGCGGACAAGCCGCAGGTGGGCAGCTGGGCAGCGCAAGCGCAACTGACGCACCAAACTTTGTCAGTGCTGGTTCCTGGGAGAGGTGAGGATGATGCAGGGGGTGGGGAGGTGCCACGCTCCGCGCTGCGAGGTGCAAGTATTATAATAACACGGCGTGTCACAGATGTGTCTGCGAGGTGTAAGTACAATCAGCCAATCACTGACAGGATGCTCAATCACCAATAGGATGAGATTAGGATGGTAGGAAGGCGATGGTAGGCGTGATTACTGCCAGGCTTGATCATGTGCACCCTGTGCCCCAGTCACTAGGGCAGGGCCATGCGCACCCATGAGTCGAATGGCATGCATCCACTTGTAATGAGCGCAAATCCCGCTCCCTATCATGCGATGGTTTGCATGATTATGATTGTGCATGGGGCCAAGCAGATGAATCTGTGAAATGCCGTGTTATTATTTATTACTATGGGGCCAAGCAGACAGCCTGTGAGGGCAGCTGTGAGGGGTCATACTTACTTGTAGGGTCCAGACGTGTAGAAGCCGCCAGATCTGGCGTCAAAGCCTTGCGCTGCGCTGATACGTGCGAGGCGCTCCGCAGCACGCAGCACCTGCATGAACCATACATAGATGACATACAGCACGTACTCCTGGTGTTGGGCCATCCAGCAGCTGGTTAGGCTGCAGCGCAGTACAGTGGTGGTACGGTGGCGGTATAGTGGCGGTACGGCGGCCCCACAGCTTACTGCCACCCAATGCAGCAGCACACACGGAGCGAAAACGGTTGGTCAGCATGAGCACCGGTATATGGCAGGCAGCGACAGCTGACACCTTCAATAAGCTAGCAAGAAGAAGCAGGGTGCTGTAGTGGGGCGGCTCCCGGTGTTTCAGGCTGGCTTAGTCCTCTAGTGATGGTGTTTAGATAACGACTGTCAGGCTCCGGCATGCAGACACGTCTGTGACACGCCGTGTTTCTTTTTATTAAGAAGCAGGGTACATGGCCAGCTCATTCGCAACACAGCTGTACGTGGGGGTGGGGGTGGGTCTGGTGGTATAGCTGTAGCTGTACACCTTGGAGGTGCATCTGCCTTCCTGCAGGCATGAGTGCGAGTCATCACCATGCAGCATGCAGCGGCAGCTCGCACTTTCACCGAGCAACGCAGGTGTGTGCGACCACCACTGGGCAGCCACCTGGTCAGCGTTCAGGCCACTGGCCCCAGGGCACGGCTTCTGCTCCAAAGTACTCAACACCTCCTGAAGCAGCCATGACAGCTGCAGGCAGGTGGGCCCAGCGGCCGGAGCACGCACCACACAACAGGTCAAACGTGGCACAGGGCACAGCTTTACCAAGCCAAAGGTAGACAAAGTTTGTCGTTGAGTGCAGTCCCCGCGTGTGGTTTACGGCAAGCATTGAACAGCCCCTACAGCCCAGCCTCCGCACAGCAACATGGTCAACTGAGTGTGATGCAGTTTTTTATGCAGCTGGGCTCTATATATATAGAGAGAGAGCCTGACCATGTAATTGCGTCCCTGGCCATGTCCAGCATGCTGTGAAGGGAACCTGTTGTAGATTCTTCCAGATCAGCTACGGTAGTAATAATAACACGGCAAATTTCTCAGGTTCATCTGCTTGCCGGAGGCCATCAACTCCAGAGCAGCTAACTGTCAACTGCTTCACATGAGGGTGTGGATCAGGCACAGCCATGCCCTACCTGCAGGTCATGGCCATAGTCCACCGTGCCGCTTCGGCCAGCAACAGGCGTCCAGTCAGCGTTCAGGGCGCTGTAGGCATAGCCTTGGGGAGCAAGGACTTTGGATGAGAGTAGTGTGGCCAGCTCGTGCACGCGGGTACAGGCGGTACCGTCCCCACTGGCGCGGTACAGCTGCAGACAGGTAGAGAGATGGATAGAGACTTGGCGAGCAACAGGTACAGGCGAGGGAACTGCCACCCACGGGAGGTGGGGACGGTACAGGTACTCGCTGCGCAGATGGGGACGGAGGGCCTATGCACCTGCTGCACGGTGCCTGTCCATGCGCTGTGTGCCGAGAGTGTCAAACAAGCTCATGTTTTGAGGTCCGCCCGAGGTCCCCAGCCCAATGCAGTGCAGCACTGGTCCACAAAGCAGCCGTGTGCACGCCTCATGAGAGCTATGAGGGAGGTCTCTCCGTGTGTGTGCTCGTTGTTATCCCTGCATTGTTATCGGTACAGTCCCTACACCCCCACCTGTGTCAGAGCTTCCATGGCATGCATTTGAGCGGCCATTGTTTTGGGGGCGGTGTCCAGGGCCGGCTTGCTGCGGGCTTCATCATAGCCGCCATGCGTGGTGTCATGCAGCATGGCGTCAAAGGCACGGAAGGTGGCCAGGGCCTGCTGTGTCGCGGTCGAGTCGCCATACACCTCACCGTACCTGTCGTGTGTGAACGAGCACTAGCATGTCACCTCGTTTACTCAGAGCACGACCTCACACCAGTAAAGAGCAGCAGTACTGGTGATGTACAAACAGAGAACGCGGTACATGGCCGCTAGATATGGAGTAGTCTGGCCCAATGCAGGTGCCACTGAACCCAATAATGAACTAATAGTTACCAGTCGAGTGGTCGCCGTGTCGTTATTAATTATATCAGTGGCCAGTGAAGGTGCCGGTGAAACTGCCGCATGCATTTCAACGAAGGTGGAGTGGAAAACACGCTGCTGCAGTTGTTGCCCCTATGCAGTACAGCCGTCTGCAGTGCTGAGCAGTACTACTGTGCAGTACGCAATGCCATGTCACACAGAATTGCATCAATGACAGGAACAGGGCTGCATGCAACTCGACAGACATAATAATAATAACACGGCGTGTCACAGATGTATCTGCATGCCGGAGCCTGACAGTACTAGAGGACCAAGCCAGCCTTAAATACCGGGAGCCGCCCCCCTACAGCACCTAGCACCCTGTTGGAAGCGAGCACCGCAAAGGTTAGCAGCTGGCCGACACACCACCCGTGGTCAACAGCAGCTCGACAGACATGCAGCGGTACAAAAGTGTCACACTATCGCATGCGTTCACACTTCTGGCAGTACACACCTGGACAGCCCCAGGATGACAAACATGTGCACATACAGGTTGGGCCCACACGCCAGGGCTGTACTGCCATCACGTGTGACCGTGAAGGCATAAAGGTCACGGTCTGCAGTACCGGTACTGCTGTTGGTAGCAGCTGCTGTAGAGCCAGGGCAGGCCGCACCACGCATGTGGCTTTGAAGGAAGTTGAAGCAAGAGGAGGCAATGGACCGCGCCTTGTCGTCAGCCACAAGGCCTGCAGCCGTGCAAGCACCAATTGAAGGGGCACCTTGCTTGTTCGCATGTGGTCGATGCTGTTTGTCAGGTGCAGGGGGGCAGCAGGAATGATTGCGTAGCCATGGCATGCACGATGGTCAAATTAGCATCGGTGGCTCCTGTGTGTGGCTTTCTGCAGTCTCATGGCAGGGTACTGACAGCAGTGGGGGCTGCATGTACCTAGCTAGCGGGCATGGAGGTCAGCATGGTACAAAGTGCAGCCACGGCACAGCATGCGGCAGCCAGCACACCTGCAGCTTTCAGGGCACTGAAGGCCCACAGGTGGCGCGCCTGTTGCACCGCCGACTGCTCGCGCATACATGCAGAGTGACCGCGCATGAGCAGCATGAAGCAGCAACACGCTGCTCACGATAGCAAGGTTGATGAGTGATGAGTGACTGATGAGCGATGACAGAACCCGGGCACGCATCTAACACTGCAACAGCCTGAGCCAGATCCAACAGCCTGAAGCAATCCACGGCATGCAGTCTGATGGAGTATGATCTGGCATGCCAGGCGTTGTCGTGCGTGACATGTACATCCGCCCATGGCATGCGCCCATGCATGGACGAGGGCTGCATGGGTGCCATGCAGTCCAGTACGCCATGGCCCCCTAGTGCATGTATGCCCCTTACCTCTGCATCTGCCCGCCACCAATGCATGCCCCCACCGCCACTGCCACAGCTACAGCTGGTGCCACCGCCACTGCAAGAGCCACTGCAAGAGCCACCAGCTCACTTGCCTTGGCCGTGGGGTCTGTGGGGGCTCCCTTTCGGTCTAGCGCACCATGCACGCCCCCGTACTGCTGATCCAACCCATGCTCCACCCAGAAACGTACAACCGCTGTATTCTGTCTCCGGACGCGAGCAGCCAAGGCTGCCAGCTCCTGGGTGCCGCCAGCTGGGGTTGAGTTGGCGTTGGTGACAGCTGCAGGTGCTGGGGCATTGGAGGCGGGGTTGCTGGCATTGTGTTGTGATGGCGAGGGCGGGGCCGCTGGGGGCTGCTGTGGCTGACCACTAGAGCTGCCGCTGCTGCTGGGGGTGCTGGGGCTGTTGCTGCCCCCTCCACTGCTTCCAGTGTCCCCCAGCGCAATGGTGACGCACAGCAAGAAGGGGACAAGAAGGGGACAGGTCAAGTGGTGCCATGGGAGTGGCTGGGGGCCCGGCCGCATGTTGGTCGCTGTTGCTGCAGTAGTGTTGCACACAATTCAGTGCAACTGTGAGATAGTTGGGAGTGACCACTGGCCGGCCGCCGGCCAATGTGCGAGCCCTGTGTCATAACTGTCGTGTGATATGTGCGCATGGGGCCGCGACCACGTCCCGACAGCAGCTTGTGCCATCAGGAGCCCATCCTGTCGAAATGCTGAGCATGCGGCAGCTGTGCCCCCACCGTGCTGCACAGGACGGGTGATCTGGCTTCTGCACTCTTCAGCTGCTATCCTCCATGAGAACCGTCAGCCCAGCAATCCACGTTACTTGGAAGCTAGATGTTGGATCACACCAGGCTTCCCACAGCAGCCACCTCTCGTCCATCTGATTGACGAACGTTCTTTCCTGCATTTCACAGAGACATTCAGCTGCCAGAAAACCTACCAGTCCGTTGCTAACGGCCTCCCAACGCTGTGACATATGCCGCCAACTCGGCGCCTTATTAATTCGATGGCCTGCCCTGGGCCGTACTGCAGCCTCAGCCATCCTGCGCTTCCAACCTCCACGAGCAAGCACCACGTTATAAAGCACCACACAGCCGAGAGCACAACCCAACCTCAGTACTTAGCGTGGCATACCCTTTTCACCCAACAAGCATCCATCACACCAGCCCAGAATGACAGTGTGCAGTCTTCCTTCCTCCATTCAACAGGTTTGGTGTTTCCAACAGGCAGTTCCCTTTGTAGGCTATCCCTTGCGCCACATGCCGTACGGTGCCTGCCTCTCTCTACAGTATTCATCTGAATTAGCCCCAAACCCCCTGCCGTGGCTGGCCCCTTTCCAGTAGATTGCAGCCCCTGCTTAATACATACAAGTACAACAGCCAGGTGGAGCAAGCTCCGCCCCCAACCAACCAAGCTGTGGGCCACCAAGCCTCTCAAGCCACCAAGCCTCTCACAGCCTGGAGAGGCGCGCAGCAGTGGCCGCATGGTGTGCAGCGGCTGCAGCAGCCACTGCATGCTCCACCTCTGGCTTGAGTTCGCGACTCATGGCCTCGAGCACCACAGCCGCTGCGTCTGCGCCCTCTGCAGTCCAAGGTACGGCAAAGAGCACGTAGGCCTTACACGATATGAGCCTATAGTCATACCCGGGGCAGTAATGTGAACTAAGTTACTTTCCAGGGCCAGAAGGTCGAAGCGTGCTGGAGCACTGTGTTGCTCTGAGTTGAGGCATGCTCTGTGCAGTGCAGGCTCGGTTGCAAGCTGAGGTCGGTGCAGCTGTGTGGCCAAGCCTGCGTGTTGCCGCGTAGCCAGCCGCAAAGCAAGCCCCAGCTGCAGGCGTGTGCAAGCTTGGTGTGTTGCAGCGTATGCATCGCCCAGCAGGCCCCGGCTCACTCAGTGCCCTGGATTGCTCAATATATGGGTACGCGGCAAGGACGACGAAGAGCACGCAGCAACACCGCAGCCTCCTCCACTGCACCTCCTACAGCTAACGCACAAAGCTACACAGCTGCACCGTGCAGCTACTGTGCAGCTGCACAGTGCAGGGAACAGTGTCACAGGGTGACCCTGTGACAATAAATCTCGCCCTATTGATAAGGCCTGCTGCTGGGCTGGAGATGGAACAGGAACAAGGAAGGAAAGAAGTGCGGGGCAAGGGCGCGCACCATGGATAACGCGATAGATGCCACCCAGCACAGTGCATTCAACGCCTAGTGCTGCAGCGAGGTCATACGCCGCCTTGGCGGTCGGCACGCCTTCCGCGACTGCAGCAAGAAGCGGTTGTAAGGCACCAGCGGTTGAGGTGGCACCGTGATGGTCACAGGCAGGTGGAGTGGGCTAAGCCCCAGATACGATCAAATTACACACCCGTGCGGCTCTGGCGTGTAGACACTCCAGTGAAGCGCCAAGCCACTCAAGCCACCACCAAGACTAGTGTCATGGCCACCCCTGACTTGGGCCTGACCCCACTCACTCACCCACTCACTCACTCACCCACTCACTCACTCACTCTATGCTTCTCCCTCTCACTCACTCACGCACGCACTCATGCACACACTCACCCGCATTCATGGATGCCACAATGTCGCGCAGCGCCTCACCGCGCCCCAGCCGCAGCCCCACTGTGCGATTGCGGGACAGATCCCCTGTGCACGTCAGCACGATGTCGCCCATGCCTGCGGCGGCACATGCATGGGCATGCAAGGTATGTCGGGGACAGGCCGTCGCTATGCGGTTTAGCGTGACTGTACTGGAGCACAACACCTGCAGAGGAAGGAGCTGGGTTGTCAGCCTCAGTCAGTCAGTCAGTCAGCCAGACATGTGACAGTCTGTTTGTGTCAGTCAGCCTCAGTCAGTCAGCCAGACATGTGACAGTCTGTTTGTCTGTCTGACAATCTGTCCGTCAGACTGTATGCCTGTCTGCCTGCCACTGAAAGAAGGCCGAGGTGCCGGCACAGGGCCACCGGCAGCATGCCATGCAGCTATGCGGCTTCAGGTAGGGCTTCGATCGCCTGACAGACTCGCCAGCACCGCAATCGGCATGCAGCGACGGCTACCATCAAATGCTGCCTAGCACGCTGCACTGCGAGCGCATGGGCACGCATGCACCTGCAAGGCCGCTCATCGTGAGGGGGGATGCGCCCTTGGCTACTGCCAGCTTTGTAATCTCGTATGTGCCTGCATGCCAGTTGAAGGAAAGGTGGGTTGGCGGCACTGGTTGAGAGGAAGACAGGACATTTGTGATGAGCTGGAATGGCTGCGGACGGTGAATGTGGACAGAGCAGGACATTGCTTGAACTGGAGCCATAGAAAGACGACACGGCTGTACTCCCCATGCACCGCCCATCAGCTGGATCACTCACCTCGTGTAATGAGCGCTGCACGGCCGTTGTTGCCATACCCAAGTCCGTCGCTCACGCCGCTGCACACACCGACGCATGCAGCCGCATGCCCACATTAGCAGACACCACCACCACCACCATCTGCATGCCCTGCCCATTCAGCAACTTGTGTGCGGCATCCGTATGTGCAGTCAAGGACTCGAACGCCACCCCTGGCCAGCCCACTTCACTGCATCATAGCTGTCAAAGTTTGTGACTTGCGTCAAAGTTTGTGACGTACTGCGCCGTGCAGCTACCACCGTGAAACCCTTTGAAACCCCATGCTTTGATCCCTATTCGTCAGGGCGTGGCAGCCCAACATATCTCACTGCATCTGCCACTTCTCAAATTGGTGTGGGAAACGCCACGCCTTGTTCACTCGATCGCTGGCATGCCTTGTACAGCAATACAGCCTGCCGGCCCCACCCCAACGCGCCCCATGCACCACGCAATCGCCAGCACATTCTTCAGGGCGCCGCACAGCTCAACGCCTGGCACGTCGTGCGTGCGGTACGCGCGGAAGCGGGGGGTGGAGAGCAGCTGCTGCGTGCGTGCCGCCACGGCATCGTCCTGCAGCATGTGACACGGTCAGTCAGTACAGGCAGTACAGTAAGTCAGGCAGCACAGAAAAGCAGGCAGTACGGTAAGTACAGGCAGTACAGATGAGCTGATGCATGGCAGGCGGCGGCACACTTCTGCTGTTGTGTAACCGGCATTGCACATACTACCGTGAAACACGCGCTATTGTTGCCACAACCACTGAGAGCATGTTGGCCAGAGCGCAGAGGTATTCACGTGCCGGATGATGCCAGCTATTCCTGGACAGCTGCATGGCCATGTACTCACGAAGCTTGTGGCTCAATCACATGCGATGTCACTCAACAGGCCATTGTCCGGCCTTGTTGAAGACTCAAACCCAAGCGCCAGCCCACATGCTTCCCTCCATGCTTCATTCCCTCCAGCACAGACAAGAGATGCAGGTGCACAGCCCCAGCTCAGAACCAGTGCACGCGCTCAGCAACACAAGCCACGCACATGGGCGGCGATGGTGACGGCTGTGGGTGCGCCCGCCGCGACCTCCGCGGCAAAGGACGGCCCCGACATGAACGCGGTGCGCGCAGCCACAGGCAGGGGCAGCACACGATGCAGCACCTCATCCACAGTCTCCAGAGTGTCTAGTGTGATGCCCTTGGAGCATGATACCAGGATCTGGGAGGGCGTGAGGAAGGGGGCGGCCTCGGCTGCGGGCGGGCGGAGCTGAACGGGTCAGTATGTGCTGCGGGATTTCAACGGTTCAGTGCGCGTTGCGGGAATTGAACGGGTCCGCATGCAGCGGGCGGCCCCCACGGGTGCAGGCGAACGCGTCATGCACGGAGCTCAGCAGCATGCACCCTGGTCTAGCTTGATACGCAGCAGTGTGCTTTGCGTCTTGGCCCTGCAGGCCTCCAGTTGATGATGGGCATGGGGGTATGCCTGGCCCAGCCAGGGGGGATACTATCTGTGTACGGTAAACGTATCAGTACACATGCACGGTCTGCGGCCTTAAGGAAGAAACAAAGAAGTAACGCCCACTGACGTGCGTGGACTCAGGGGGGCTGGGGCCAACGCTGCGGGAGCCCCACCAGGTGGCAAGGGTGGTTGGGGCGGCCCTCAGGAGAATATCATGCGAGGTGTGCCAGCTCCACTCCCATGCTGTGGCTGCTGCACAGATGTGGGTGTGACCCAGCCCTGGCACATGAGATGGATGCAGCCCTCAATCAACCTCAGTCAACCCACCCATGGACTTGGCGACGAACTGAGTCGGTATAGCCATCAGGACCAGCTCACACCCAATGACGGCCTCACGCATGGATCTCGTGGCGCACATGGTGTTCGGCACCTTGCATGGACGCATGGAAGAGGGGCAGGGATATGACAACAGGAGGTTACTGCTGTCCTGGCGCACGCCAACAGGCATGCATGAATGGATGACTGCTTTTGCTGCATGGGTGGAGCTGCAGCGCATGATGCGTGCATGCGGGCGCCAGGCACACACATTGCGCATGTAATCTAGCGGGGTGCTGCATGCAGCTGGAGCTTGTAGCCGCATGCAATCCCTTCTGCACGCTCCACAGGAATGCAATGATCTTGAGATCTGCAAAGAGGCGAACCATGCAGTCCCACAAGGCAGTGCCTCACCTTGTGGCCCTTCAGGAAGACCTTGTTCTCACGCTCATTATTGATGCTATCCACCACGTCAGCCTCCAAAGCCCAGACCGTGACAGTGTGCCCTTTGCGGGCTGCATGGATGGCCTGTATGGACACATCACACATGATGTGAGGCAGGTGGAGCCATGGGAGCAGCGCATGGGTGCAGGCATGCAGCAAGGAGCCATGCAAAGGTCATGACAGGCCTGCGAGATGGCAAGGCTCAGGCTATGCCAGTATGGGCATACATCAGCGTGCACTGCACCAGTGCAGCGGCAGCTGCTCACCATTGCAGTGCCAAAGGCGCCTCCGCCCAGCACTCCAACCTGCGCCTCAGCTCCCAGAGGTTAGTCAACCCATTTGTCAACCATGCTTTTTGCCCATGAGAAACGCTCGCAGCGTGCCAACCTTGACAAGCTCGCCATTGGTCGGAAGGCTGTTGCCCTGCATGGCTGCCAGCTCCGATCGCCAGTCCTGCACTATGATATATGTCAGACGCAGTAGCTTTGCCGCTGGAGCCTGTCGTTCCAAAGGGTGCACAGATAACGGTCGTAATGTATTCCCTCAAGATCCTGTGGAAAGGCTTGGCAGGACAGCTCTTGGCAGCGCAACCCGAGGATGAGAAATGTGAGAGTGGTTTTGTGTGTTTTGCCGGAAACGGATCAGTATTGAGAGGATGCATCACCACCAGGCCCATGGTACTCACCTTATTACCGTTGATCCATCTTGGGACTGGACTTGATTTGACCCAACATCAACTGCAGTGCAACCCAAAGGCCAGGGCAAGGTATGGAGGTGATGCATGTTGGCTGCAGCTTGCATCACACCGCACCTCCCTTCATCGCCATGTGCACCCAGCCATGCTGCAGTCATTGTATGTTTTTGGATTGGCACGTGCGTGAGCATGCCCTTGAGATGCTTGCAGTGCGTGCCGCGCCTGCCTGTGCCACTGGGCCTAGCTGCTGATTGAATAGGCCAAGGCTGGGCAGGACACTTGAAGGCAGAACCAAATCAGGCACTGTAAAAGAGGGAGGCAAGGAGTTAGAGAGGGAGGGCGGCACAGTGTGGCAGCCGGTGTGCTATAACTGGAGAGATTGTGGCGGTGATGCTGCTGGATAACCATTCACAAGCACAGAGCTAACCACATGGCTGTCGGCCATTTGTCATGTGTGGTTGTGTGTGGCTGGTCGTGTGCAGTGCTGGTATTATATATTTACTCCCCATTCATCAATGTAATGCAGAGTGGATCTGGACATCCTTTCTCCTTTGCCATGTTCATGGCATGTCAAAATGACACCCTCAAGCAGCCAGCGCAGCATGTGCAGCCTGCCAGCAGTTGTTGGCAGCCATCACTCAGCCAGGGATGCAAGAAGGTGCTGAAGGCCGTGCATTGCCAAGCTTCTACATCATGCATCATTTACATGATATCTTCTGCTGTTCTGGAGCAGAAGACCCAAAAGGGAATGCCCGCGAGCAAAGGTTGCCATACTCAGCATCCAGCTAAGCATACACACATAAAAAACAATGAGCAAGCCAGAAGCTCGGCTGGAGCCAAACCGAGCCAAGAACATGCCTTGTTCATGCCCCTGTTTTCGTCTTCTTCGCCTTGGGACCGCTGCCCTTCTGTGCCTGCTGCGCTGCCCCCTGTGCCTTGCCAGCCCCCTGCGCCCTGCCTACAGCAGGCCCCCCAGCAGCTGCCTTGGGACCTATCCCATTGCTCGTGCCGTTGGCTGTGAGCTTGGCTACCCCAGGGCCCTTGCCTGCCCCCGGTTTCCTTTGCCCTGTGGTCTTGCCTTCCGCGCCCTCATCAGCTGCGGCCGCCTTGCGCGCTTTACTCGCCTCGATCGCCTGCTTCCGCCTTGCGGCCTGCGGCAAGGCGGCGGTCCGGCATACACGGATACATTCATGTGAGCTGATGGGTATGTAGTCAGCGCAGTGATCCTGTCGTCCACAGCAGCCCCATATGCCATGCCTCCGTCCCCGCGCACACTCCATGCAAGTCCCTTCTTTCCAAGCCAAAACGCAAGAGGACCACCAAGGATCAAGTCCAGCACGGATGAGAAGCGGAAAGGGCAAGATCTGGAAAGCGGCCGTTTGCTCGCTTTCACGCACCTTTTCACGGTCGTAGCGCGGCACGGTGGAGATGGTGTCTCCCTTGACCATACCGGCCGGCAGCTTGGGGCGCTTGCGATCGCGCGCACGCACTTTCTTCAGCCCCAGCATCCATGTGGGCACGTCTCCACCCGCCTCCCTGTGGCCACCACCAAAAGGAGCAACGGTTGATGTAAATGAGGCTTCCCTGCCGGATACATGCTGGTACCCGCTGCTGTGGGTGCTTGCTACAAAATGCACATAGCCAGCCCTTGGTTGTACTTCCACGTTCCAGTTCGTGTGATCAACGCCTTGTGCTGCTGATGACGCAGGGTCAGGTGGGCTGGTGTCCGTTTCCAATCCTGACACAAACACGTTGCGTGCATACTCACTTGATGAGTGCGGCCACAGGGCGCAGCATCGGCTTGTCATCCTCCGTGAACAGAGTGACCGCCTCACCCCTGGCGCCCGCACGGCCCGTGCGGCCGATGCGGTGGATGTAGTCTGCAGGCAATCAGTCGGTCAGGCAGTCAGTCGGTCAGGCAGTCAGTCGGTCAGGCAGTCAGTCAGTCGGTCGGTCAGGCAGTCCGTCAGCCAGTCAGACAGGAAGGCAGGAAGGTTGATGGAGGCAAGGCCGTACATTGGATGTAGGCCGGATCCCCACGCACGATGACGTGCGGCCACTGGACCTGTATGTCCTGTACGGCTGTAGGATGCTGCGTGGCTGCTGCCTGTGCTTCCACAGTAACGAGGTGTCATGCCTGACAAAGACGCTATCCCTCCGCACCCCACCCCACCCCACCCCACTTAAAGCAAATCACTACAGGTTCATAGCTGTCATAGGTCCCAGGTTCGAGTCTGCGTTCACCAGTTGTGGAGTTGGGGAAGTCAAAGTTGACGACCGTGGCAACACCTGGAAAGTCCATGCCACGGCCGATGAGGTCCGTCGCGATGAGCACCCACGTCTTCCCCGCCCGGAAGTTGTCTACCGCTGCGGCACGCGCTGCCGCTGACTGCACATGTATCAAAGGCAGGACCAGGTATCTCAGATAGGGACAAGGAAAGGACAAGGACAAGGACAAGGACCCCCAGCAACCAGGGCCTGCCGCAGGGAATCCCAACCAGCTCCAACCAGCCATTCCAACCATTGCAGCCAGAGGCCACACAAGACGTCATAGAATTTTTGCATCTGATGCACCCACACACCTGGCCTGCGTTCAGGGAGTCAACGTGCACTCCATCATAGAGCAGCTCCCTGTGCAGTGCCTTGGCACGATCCTTGGACGCCACAAACACGAGCACAGGGGGCTTCAGGCCCTGCGGTTTTTGCACAAAAGTGTGCGAGCGCGCCAGTCCAGGATCAGAGCCCTTGATTAGAGCTGAGGGACATAATCTGGTGAGCAGCATCCAGCCATGCATGGGCTGCATACCCAACCAGCATGGCGGCACCACTGCAATCACTTCATGGAATGGTTGGAGTTCTCTCGACTTCTCTGGGTGAGTGGAGTTAAAGCCCCTATTCTAACACCACGCCCGAGCCCCCCACCTGTGCCAGCAGCTGCCGCAGCGCCAGCAGCTTGCCGTTCTCGCGGCCAACGAACAGCAGGCGCTGTGATACAGTCGCGACTGCCGTGTTGCGCGCGCCCACAGTCACACGCAGCGGCTCAACCAGCACCGACCTGTGGGCGTGGGTGCCACGCAGGTATTGCGTGCAGGACGCAGCTAATATATAAATATATATCATATATATATGTATGCAGACATGTATGTGTGTGTATATATATAATAATATGTATATATATTATATATATACACACACGGCCACTGTTTGGATGAGTATAGCTGCAAAGTACCCGCAGGCTGTGGGGCCAAGACGCACCCCAGATGCATACAGCTGTCAAGTACACATGCACTGCTGTGTTGAGGGAGAAGCATGATCATGCATGTGCGCGGCGTGCATGGATTGCAAGCAGTGCTCCGGAGGCCATCAGTGTACGAATACAACAATCACGGTTTGGATCAAGGTTTCAAAGAAAAATCATCACCGGCCATATGCGCATGCATGCTTTCAACAATTTTTAAAGCATGTGGAAGGGCCCAGGTGGTTGTGGGTCAGGAGTTGATGGCTAGGCTGAACCTCGTATAATGCGTGCGCACCGTGCAAGCGCCTCCACCTTGTCGGGCAGCGTTGCGCTGAACAGCGCGCGCACCACGCCCTTGCGGCTGCACGCAGCGATCACGCCGTCAATCTGCGGTACGGCAGCCGAGCAGGGCAGTACAATTCATACACACGTGCGGCTCCGGAGGTGCCGTATGTTGAAGATAATACGCATGGAAGGCAGCACTAGTAAGAACCTGCAAGCTGGCTGGCATGTACACAAGGCTTGTTGCTTGACCGAGAGATGGGCAGGCGCTTGCGGTGCTGCATGCTGGTATGGGCCGTGTGGTGCACCAAGACATGGAACAGCTCAGCAGGACGAGTCCAGCTGGGTGCCCTAGTGGTAGGGCAGAGCTGCTGCAGAGCCATGGGACGCCCGCCTGTATGAACCTGAGGATCCACTGCTTACCGTTGCTAGTCCTTACACAATGGCACGCCTCACTCACCCAATTCCATTGGATCCACTGCTTACAACTGATCAGGCGAGGGTGGAGGCAAGGCAGCATGGAACCTGGAAGATGCTGAGCCTGGAACCTGGAACCTGGAACCTGGAACCTGGAAGATGCTGGGCATTCCAAAAAGTCCAGCAGCCTGCCCCGCACCTGCTCCATGAACCCCATCTCGAACAGCTTGTCAGCTTCGTCCAGCACAAGGAAGTGTGCGGTGGAGAGGTCGATCTTGTGTCCCTCCGCCTCGCCCGCCATCGCACTCAGGCGCAGCGGGTTGGCCAGCAGGATGTCGACCTGTGAGGAGTGAGAGAGCGTGAGTGAGTGAGTGAGAGAGTGAAGGAGTGAGTGTGTGGATGAGTGAGTGATTGAGTGAGCCAGTGGTTGAGTTAGCGAGTGAGCAAGAGTAATCGTGTGTGCCGCACGCAGCCTGGGAAAGGGAGTGTTGAGGGCAAACCCATAAGGTGTTGGGTACAAACCCAAGGTGCAAACCCATACCTTGGAGAAGTCGGTGCCAGCTGCTGTGGACTTTGTAAGCAGGCTCGCACGCAGGCCGGTGCCCGGCAGCAGCAGCTTCAGCACACGAGCCTGCTGCCCAGCCAACTCATGCGTGGGCGACAGCACGACCGCCTTGACGCCCGGGCCCCACGTCTCCTCGTCCCGCTTCAAAGCGCACAGCCGCAGCACCAGCGGCACCAGGAACGCAAGCGTCTTACCCGAGCCTGCGGTACAGGAGTATGGGCGGTACATTTTGCACAGGCTGTACAGGCACTGCGGGCGCCTCATACCGACAGCATGCCCACCAGACAGGCCATGCAATCCAAGCCTAGAATACCATGCAATCCAAGCCCAAAATACGCCGAAACATATGCTATGGTATGGCAGACACTGTGCAGGGCACTGTGGACCAGAACTTGGGGACAAGGTGCTGTGTGTGTGTGTGTGGGGGGGTAGAGCCTCAGGGCGGAGCTGTGGCAACAGCGCATTCCTTAGGATGCTTCAGTGCCATTTTTGGTATTTTTTGCCAGCATCAGGGGCTATAGTGTGCAGGTGGATGTGTACCGGGAGCTTCAAGAAAGAAAACCACAAGCCTCAGGGCGGAGCTGTGGCAACAGCGCATTCCATAGGATGCTTCAGTGCCATTTTTGGTATTTTTTGCCAGCATCAGCGGCTTGCGTTGGGGGACTGGCTGTGCTATATAGCAACACAAGCAACCAAGTGCCGTTCACAGATGCCAAGATGCCATGCGTGGGCACGTCATTATCTTCTATGGTCATCATTTTCACAAAGCACGGCCCAGCTCAAGCTTGACTCATACCTGTAGGAGCAACTGCCAACAGCTCCCTGCCCCCCAGCAAGCAAGGGATGGCTTGCCGCTGGATAGGCGTTGGCTCTCCATATGTATTGGATGCCAGGGAGGCCAGCACTCGTTCCAGGGCCTTGGGGGCCAGGGACCGGAAGCGTGCCCCCAGCTCACGCCAGCTGCGTAGCGGTGGGGGCACCTCTGTGCCTTGAACCTGCGTGCGTGCGTGCAGGTAAGCAGTGGTGGTGGGCGTAACGTACACAAGATGAAGCCGCCCCTAGGGATTGGCACAAGTGCTGCCGGCTACCCAATGGAGCCAGCAGAAAGCACAGCTTTCATTTAAACCCAGCAGGTGCCAGTTGCAAGTTGATGCCTGGATGTGCTGCCCCCAGTGCAATGTCACAGGTTAAGGGATTTTCATTCAATTGTCACCTGGCCCTAGCCTCCCTCTCGCACCACATACATCCACCAAGTACATCACACACACACACACACACCTTGATGCGGTAGTGCTTGCGCACTACATTAGCTGCTTCCAGCATGTCTTTCGTTTTCACGATCGGGCAGCCAGGGTCAGCCAGGTCATCGCCTTCGCTCGTCCCAGCTTGTGCCCCAGAGCGCCGCCGCGCAGCTGCATGCCCCTCCTCATCATCACCACTCCCCTCCTCCTCCTCCCCCTCATCACCGTCCCCCTCCTCCTCCCCCTCATCCTCTTCTCCCTCCCGATCCTCGCTCATGCCAGCATCCTCCTCACTCCCTGGCTCTTCGTCCTCCTCCTCTTCGTCACTGTCGCCTGCTGGCCGCTGGCCCGCAAACAGCGAGATGCCAGGCCCTTGCGGGACAGGACAGGGGGTGGTGCAGCAGCTCAGAGACCCACTCATGCCATGACAGCTGCCATGCATCCATGCAGCCATCAACCCTAGCCGGCCCCAACTCATTACTCGTGCTCCTCATGCAGCCATGCTCTATGCCTTGCTCGCATGCTGTGCAAAGTATGCCTGCAGCGCAGTCATAGTTGCGGGGTGCCGTCAAGCTGCCGTCAGCCAGCGTACCTTGCGCATCGCCCTGTGTACTGCTGCGTTTACGCTTGTGCGCACTAGCAGCAGCAATTGCGCGACCGTCAGCCTTAGGGATCGCTTCGGAAACCTTGCCTGAGAATTTCGATGCGTCTTTCCCAATCTTAGCTTTATTGAACTTGACGCCACCTGTGAGGAGCGAAAATATGGAGCCCGGGTCCATCTACTCGAGTCGTCACCTAATCAACAACAGTAGTGCTGCTAGACGTGCTTCATGATGATGATGACTGAAAAGGAAGCAAGGGAAATGCCCTCTCCATCGAGAGTGAGCAGTGATGACGATGTGGCACATGCGCTGTCCTCAAGGTGTTGTGTCAGATCGGAGTGCAGACACGACGCTGACGGCGCATCGGGCAGCTTGCGTGCGGCTGACAGCCGATCTCACAGCCATGCTTCCCGCCGCGCGCTCTCTGCGTGCTGTGGCCCAGGTGCTGCCTCAGGTGAGCATGTTTTGACATTTGCAGCATCAAACGTTTAGAATCCATTTCAGTACCATGGAGCTGACACCAATATGAACTTGCACCCACCATGCATGCAGGTGCAAGGGCTGGGGTGGCTGCGCGGGGAAAGCATTGTGCCAGCTGCAGAGCCCCAGGCTGTAGCAGCCCATACGCGGTGTGTATACAGCATGCATGCGCAGTCCCCCTTCCCTTCAATCGCACAAAATGTATGCACGAGCTACAGCTTGCTTGCACTAGCATGTTTCTTGCCAACATGATTTGCTGGTGGCAGTCTAGGAGGTGATGCTACAATGCTGACAGATGCCGCGCACTTTTCTGTGGATTGCAGGCATGAGTGTGGCTGCAGCAGCTGCAGGCGTACGTCCCACAAGGTGCGCTGCGTGTGCGTGTCACGTTTGCATGCTTCGGGCAGCTTCGGGCTGAGTAACAGAAACAGACAACTGAGGACGTCTCGCCGGTCCTAGCGCCTTCACAGCTTCAGTCCTAATGGTATCGCATTCGCCGTTGCTGCCTGCAGGCTGCTGGCAAATCAAACTGGGGCGCTGTGCGTGCCATCTCTACCAACCCGGAAGCTCCACCCGCAGAGTCAGCAACACCCTTCACCCCCTTCCTCCATCCCTCTCACCTGCCCAAGCCCAGCTGGGCACTGGGGTGCGACCCAGCTCGCAGCCAGGTCTTGCAGCATGCCCCCCGGCCACAACCACCCCCACAGCAGCTCATGGCACAGCTGGACGCATGGTCCCAGGCTGTGCAGCCGGCTGGTACACCCTCCCCCCTGCCACCACAGCCGCTGGGCGCAGCGCGACGAATCAACCACGAGCCAGAGCCCTTTGAGGGAGAGGCTAGCTCAGACAACGAGCTAGAGATGGATGAGTTTGAGGTGGGTGGATGCATGTGGAGGTCAGGGTGGGAGGTCAGTGTGGTCGGGTAGGTGCCAAGGGGTGAGGTTGAAAGGAGTTCAGAGTGGGAGTTCAGAGTGGTGGGTTCCAGGGGGGATGTTGCTGCCTGGCTATGCAGCATGGCCTTGCTGTGTGTGCGTCTGTGCGACCATGCAGCTCAGCGAGCGCCATGCATGCACGCTGGCTTGCACTCGCGACGTGACACCAGCACTGCAAGGTTGGGATGGCTTTTGGGCAGCCAGCATGCAAGCAGTGCAGCACCTGAACGAGCTGATGGCGCGGAGCTGCGTATGCAGCGTATCTTCGGCCATCAGTTAAACCACACTAAAAAGGTTTGAACTCATGTCTGCAACAACCGCGTCATGTGTTTGTTGCTGCAGGAGCTGGGGAGTGATGATGGGGATGGAGATGATGATGACAGTGATGATGAGGAGTATGAGGCAGAGGAGTTTGAGGACTTGGTGTTTGACGAGGATGATGAGGATGAGTCAGCCCAAGGGGAGGGGAAGAAGCAGTGATGCACGCCGCGAGGGTGTGTGGCACAGCTCGAGTGATGTCAGGGGAGCGGGGGAGGGGGGGGGGGCTTGTGGGTAATCTAGTTATGTGGTTCACATTGACTGGCTTGGAGTGCGGGCTGTGGTGTGAACGGGGTGGGACGGTCAAATTCATCGAGGTCGGCAGGTGTTGGGTGAACACAAGATTGCTCAAGACAGTTATGACAGCGCAGTGTGTGCCTCCTTCAACAGTGCACCGACTGAGCGTCTGCCTGCAGCATCAGTCTTAAGACGTCAAGTTGCACATTGGTGTGATGCATGTACGGGCACAGGGGCAGTACCACAGTACAGCACGTGCCTGCTCGCACGACCATCCTGAGCATGCGAGGACTTGTTAGACTAGCAGGAGGTTATAATTCATTGGTGGCTGGAAGTTGAGAGACGCGCAGCCACAAGATCCAACAGGTCTGCACGTCGCCGTCCCACTAGGAATACAAAGCTCCAATTTGTTCGCATCAAATTTGATGACGTTGATCTGAAGTCGCGACATCTGTGCAATTTCAGGGACGCGATGGGGTCAGAGGCAGCTGCGACGGTACCGCCTGAACTGCTGCCTGATGGTGCAAAAGGCCTAGTGTTTGACTGCGACGGTGAGGCTGGTAGCATCAGAGTACATGAGCAGGAGCACATGCTTGCATGGAGGCTGCTGGCTGCAGAGTAGCACACTGGCCCCACATTGTTGCATGCACACATCAACACTTGCAGGCACACTGCTGGACAGCATGCGCTACCATTATGCGGCGTGGAAGCACACGTGCGACATCTTCGGTCTGGTGAGCTTCATCGCAAGCCTGCTGTGCAAACATCGCCATGCATTGCAGCAGGGGAGGAAGCAGGCTGCACGAAGGCTGTGCTGCTGGCACGCTTGCTGCTGACCGTTTGACATGCTTGTGCTCATAAGGCATGTTGATGTGGGCTGAAGGAGCAGGTGCCTGCGCCCTGGTCAATCCACATCTGAAGTGGTCAAACCTGTGCGTGCTGTGCGTGCTGCAGCCGCTGACTGCCGCCGTCCTGGTGGAGCTGGCAGGCAAGCCAGTGCATGAGCTGTTTGACATCATCACAGAGCGGGGGGGCAAGGTGCGGTGGCAAGTTGACCCATGTCACCCCACCCCACTCCACTGACCTTCCCAGCAGCATGTAGCGCAGGGTCCCAACTCCTGCTTTGCTGAAGGCGCAGCCGATGATGTTGTATGCTGCAGCCCATCGTGTAACAGGACCCGCTCTACCCATGCTGCTCTGCTGCACCTTAACAGTGGGACGGCAGCAAAGGCCACCAGCCCGTGCACAATCACAGTCCTGGTCGCCTCGTGCGAACTGGCTCATGGTTGCTTGTGGGCTGCTGTTGCGAAGCCCTTACCCTGCCATGAGAGCTGTGTGATACTGGCTGTACCTGCAGGCGGGACAGGTGGACCGTGAGGCGTTCTTCAAGCTCAAGAGCGAGTACTACACCAACAACCCACACCCCGTAAGTTGCTGACGTTGCATGCTGTCCGTTCTAGTGCTCAGCTAGCGCCACTGAAAACTGACCCCAAAGCAGCTGGCTTGCAGATTCCGCATGTGCTGCCCACACAGCACGCAGGTGACGCAGATCCCACAGATTGACAGCCAGCTCATCTTCACTTGCCTCACCTCACCTCCTGGGACCTACTTCGACCATATTTACCCAAACATCAGCACATCACTAATGAGTGAAATCACACATCACACAGGTCACACTCATCCAACCCGTGATGGACATCGTGTATGCCAGCCGTGCACGTGGGCTACCCATCGCCGTTGCCAGTGGAGGCACGCGGCACCACGTGATGAAGGGCCTGACAGAGACAGGCATCCTGCCGCTGTTCGACGCGATTGTGCGTGGGGCAGGGGTGCTGCATGCAAGGGCCAGCTGTGCGTGGGGCAGGGCTGGGGGGTGGAGAGGGGTGAGGCACATATGGGGCACACAGTGCATGCCACAGCACACGGTGCATGCCATAGCACAGAGCTTCCAGGACAGTGCAAGGAAGATGGAGACTGCTTGGGAACGCCACATGACGTGCTTGCCATGTGTGCTGCTGTATTGGGCCGTGGGCTCCGTGGCTGCCTATGAGAGCATCTAAACAATCACCCCGTGCCACTCATCATCTCTGTTCAATGACTCCTTCCCGCTGTGCCTGGCGCATTGCTGTTGTCGCCTGCCGCTGGTGTGTGCGTGTGTGTGCGCAGGTGTGTGGGGAGGATGTGGAGCGAGGCAAGCCAGCACCTGATGCCTTCCTGCTGGCCGCGTCTAAGCTTGGCGTGGACCCCGCGCACTGCGTGGGCTACGAGGGTGCGTTGACCAGCCATTTGGCTGCGTTGACCGGCGTTGACGAGGGTTGACTGGTGCATAGCCTGGACGTGCAATGTGGCTGGGCGCAACAGGGGTGCAATGAAATTGTGGCAACACAAGACTCTGCGTGAAGCCGAGAAAACCCACGTGCTGATGCACTTTCCCGTCTCCTTTATGGGCCTTTGTCATGCGGCTTCATCCGGCTCGTCGCCCATGCGTGCATGCAGATGCTAAGCTGGGCATGGAGGCTATCAGGGCAGCCAACTTCTTGGCTGCTGTAGATGTCACTGTACTGCCGGGGTACCCGCTGCTCACGGATTGAGCAGTACACCGCGGCACAAGCCTGACAGACAGACATTGGGAAAGGCGGGCAGGGCTGACAGCTGATAGATAACCAGATGGATGGTATGATGGGCAATCCTGCATCTATTGCCAAGCACGGTACAGTGTGGGCGTACCAGGAGAGGTGGTGAGAGTGGGGGGTGTGGTGACTGGTGAGTGGTGCCAGGGTGGTGAGGGGCCGAGTGGTGATTGCAGGCTGCACATCATTTATGGAGCTGCTGTATGGGTATACCGCTGCAAGTAGTATGGGTCCACATCCGGAAGGGAGAGCTTGGCTGTTGTTTGCTGAGCGAAAGAGGCCAGCACCTGGCTTCTCTGATGGATAACACAGGGACCTAAATCATAGGTTACAGGTTCCAATGATTGGCAAGAGATTCCGAGTGATACTGTAATATTCGATTGAAGGAATCTTCAACAGGATTTGTCGTGCCGCTAGGATTTGTCCATTCTCGCAGCTGGTGCCCTTGTCAAACCATCCCAGCCAAAGAATGAGAATGAAGCCCAGTCCAGCAGCCGGTTCCTCAGTCTGCAGTTCTCGTGCCCTTGGCACCCTTGCATGGCCCCCACCCGGGCATGGTCCTCCTTGACCCCTTCAGTATGCGTCATGTGAAAAGGCATGAAATCACCCGCCACCTGCCCGGCCCTTGACGGCGGATTCCATGACGCGCTGCAACATGGACTTGGATCCAGCAGCTGCATAGCACCTCCTGAACGCTTCAAACTGCGGGCCATGGGCATGGGCACATCAACATGCATGGGATGACAATCGCACAGCTGCGAGTGCAGTGCGTAAACTCCGGTATGGCCATGCGCGAGTAATGCCCATGCTGGCATGGCCCATGTTGGTATGCCCATGTATGGCACGTGCAATGCTCACACTGTCCATGCACAAGCCGCATGTGCTCCTCGCTGGCTGCCTCATCTCAAGGGAAAGGCCTCTCCAGCTGTGACTGCCAGCTGCTCCATGTCAGATCCATGAGGCACCAGCTCACCTTGTCCATGCACTGGCTCTCATCGCCCCTGCTTTTGGTCACCTCGTCGAAGCAGGTATCAAATGCCGTGAACTCTTTCAAGCAAATGCCCTCGCCAAACACTTTGCACTCCACGCAGTCTCCCTGCTGTCCCTTGCCATCCTGGCTCGACGGCCCAGGGGCCTCCTTTGACATGACCTCTTCCTGCACGCGCTGCTCTGGTAGCAATCGCAGTCGCAGGAAAAGCTGACGATGCGATGCAAGTGTGACACCTTGGACTCATCGCTTGGCATCTTGAACCCATCTCCAGACGTGCTGGTGTGCATGCTGCTGTTACAGATCGTCTGTGGCATGCCTCTGCACAGCGTCTGCACGCTGCATGCTGGTGGCCGCGTGCACTCCGTCATCAGCACAGGGTTGCTGCTGGTGGCCTGTACAGACTCAGGCAGCTTCGTGAATCATATGTACAGTGCTGTGCGTTATCAGTTCACTGCTGTGGTGGTGAGGCTGTATATTTCAAGTTCAGAAAGCTGCAGCTTCTCAGCAGTTTGTCGTGCCAACCAACCTGTGACAGCGCTCTCGCTGCCCCCAAGGCCATCATGAATACTATATGACTGGCTGCATCCTTTCGTTCTCCGCCCTTCATGGGTATCGGCAGCAGGTGGCGGGCAGGCAGTAGCAGGAACTACTGCCGTGAGCCACAAGCATGCACACACACATGTACCAGCATCTATGCAGCTCGAGCGCTAGTATACGCGCGCCTGAGCTGGTGGGCGTCACAGGCACGAATTCAATGTCACTGCCAAATCCCACACTACCTTAGCGGGCGGCACCAATCGATCGCAGTATCAGCTTCAGCTGCTGTAATAGAGCCCATCATCAGCTTTACCACCTGCTTCTTTGAATTCATCAGCCACAAAGCAGGCAGAACAGATGCGTGCTCAACAAATGAATGCGCGAAGCACAGAATTCATGCCTAGGTTGAGCCCACTTACATTCATGCTATGCTTATCAGCAGCACTTGTCCAAGGCACCCGAGAACTGAAGCAGGGCCCAAGGAATGCTGTGTCTGCCGGGCTAACGAGCAATAAAGATTTCATCGGCAAGTTAGTGCCGCGCCAGTACATCGTGACATTGCGAGACAGCGAAACAGATGCAGATGCACAAGCTACGAGGCTGTGCGGGAGGCACGGGGTAGAGAAGCGTGTAGTGTGGAAGGACGCGTTCAAGGGCTTCGTGTTCCGGTGAGCGTGCGAGCTGGGTCCATGCATGCTGCTTTGCATGGAGGGCTGTACATGGAGGGCTGTGTACTGCGGGACCCACCCACAGCTCACACCCCTTAGAACCTGCGCTAAATAGGTGCTTCTAGCTCATATGTGTGCATAAACAGCTTCTGTGACAATGCCTTGTCACAGCTGCAAGCCTGCTGGTCATACCAACCCAGACCAACTTTTTTTACTGCACCCGGCAGACACAATTGCGGAGATGAGTCCACGTGTTCACGTGTATGGCAGTGCATGTGTCTGGGCTGACTAGCTGCCTGCCGCTTCTTTGACCCCTCTCTGTGCAGGGCACCTGCCAGCATGCCAGTGCCCACCGCGGACCAGGTGGCCCAAAAGGTCAGTCATGGGGCATGTGTCTGACAAGCTGCTGTGACGCCCGCAGCTGTGACGCACACAGCCTGCAGCCCGCCCGATCACGTGCCACCCCGCCAACACCGCCCCGTGCCCTAAGCACCTGGACCCTCTCCTGCTGCCCCATACCTGCGCGCTAACCAGATGAAGCCATTCTGCATCACCTGCCTCCCTGCACTCTGTAACAAGTCAAGTCAAGTGCCTCCCTGCACCGCGTGCTCCCTCCTGCACCTCCTCTGTGTGCCAGCTGTGTACCCTAGGTTCCCGCCAGCCTGCCCTGCATGCTGTACCAGCCATATAGCAGACCCTGTACTGCCCCTCCCACACCTGACACCCCAGCCTGCACATCAACACCTGTCATGTGCCTCCCATAAGAGGGTGACAGTCCCTGTAGCTGACTCCCTCTCTCTGTGCCTTGTCTCCATGCCCTGCGCAGCTCCTGTCAGACCCCAGTGTCGTGGCGGTGGAGTCAGATGCAGAGGTCTCAATCGATCCTGTAGCCACCGCCACCAACACCAGCACTGGACCGAGCCCCACCATGCAGCAGATGCCCTCCACTGGCTTCCAGCGCATGTATCAGGCTGCCACGTGGGACTTCAAGGCGGAGGGGTGGGACCCGGTGCGTCAAGGGTGTGGTGGGTGTGGTGGGAGAGAGGGGGGAAGGTGGGAGAGGGGGAGAGGGGAGGGGG
>BDCZ01000650.1:4576-17868 GCA_001662365.1 Chlamydomonas applanata
CGTGTGGCCGTGCGGCCGTGCGCTTGGGACCCCTGTTGTTCAAGGAGAGTTGGGGCTGAGGTTGGAGCTTGGGGGTTGGGAGGCCTAGGACGGGGCGGCGTGGGGTGCGCTGGGGTGTGGGCTAGCGTGGGTGGCAGGCAGGTGGGGGAGTGCATGCGGGTGTTTGCGAGGTCCGGTGCGGCCATGTGCGCGCCTGGCACCCTCTGCTCTCCTGGGCCTTTGCCTGGCCCCCCCCCCTTGACCCCATGATCCCGACTCGGTGTCGGCCCTGCCACTGACAAACACTGGCGCGGCCCCTGTGGCCGCTGCCCCTGCTGCTGCAGCTGCGTGCGCGACGTGGCTGACGCTGCGGGCGCGTGCGTGCTGCTGGTGGACACGCGCGTGGAGGGGTGGCGCATCCTGTACGCGGGCGCTGGGTGGGACGAGCACGCAGGGGTGGCGCGGTCGGCGGTCACGGGGCGCACGCTGAACGAGCTGCTGCAGTACGTGCACGGGGACGCGGAGGCGGATGTGGTGTGGAGCGGCATGCTGCGCGACGCGGCAGAGGGCAAGGCCTTTGTGTCGCCCAAGGTGCGCGGCGGGCTGGCTGCTGGGATCACAGTCACAGGTGTCTGAGGCGCTGCCCAACACTACAGCCGCACTGCCTGATGCCTGGCGCCAAACCCTGTGGCGTTGTGCCTGATGCTTTGCCTGACGCTGTGTCTGCAGCATACTGTGTGCATAGAGTGTGGTACACGGGCGCGCGGAGGGGCCGAGTGCGGGTAGGGTTTGGGGTGGGATTTGGGGCGGCGGCTCAGCCTAGCCGCGCTGCCCTGGTGCAGTGTGGGTGCCGAAGATCAGGGTGATGGGTTCGGGGCTCAGCGTGTGGTGCCCTGGTGGGTTGCGGCTGTCAACGCGCACACACACAGCCACGTCAGCCGCCCCTACAGATCCCACACGTGCACACATACACGCATGCGAGGTTGCGGGCCTCCTCACCCAGCTGCCCCTGCCCCCACCATGCCACCCCACCCCCACCCCCATGCGTGCGGCTGCAGGTGCGCGTCAAGCCGAGCGCGGTGCCCACCGCTGGCGGTGCGCCGCCCCCCGGCCCCCGCCACTCCTTCTACCTCGCGTTCCGCCCGGCCGCCATCGACCCGCTGGACGAGAACACGCCGCCCGTGGGCGTGCCCTCCGACGTGCCCATGGCCGATGACGCGGCGCTGTGCCGCCTCTACTTTGCGCGCCTGCACGCGGTGCCCAACCCGCCGCCCAACACCCGGGTGTCCAGCGGCTTGGGCTCGCGGACCACGCCCGGGAGGTTACGGCCGCACGACGGCGGCGGCGGGGGCGGGGGCAGCGGCGAGGCCGGCAAGGGGCGCGGGAGCAGCCTGGTGGCGATGGCGCCCGCGGTCGCTGCTGCGTCGCTGTTTGAGGGCCTGCGTGCGACGCACATCCTGGGCCAGGGCGCGTACGGCACGGTGTGGCACGCTCGGTGGCACGGCACGGCTGTGGCCATGAAGGTGATGGACCACACGGTGGTGAGTGCGGAGGCGCGCGAGGTGGCGGAGCGCGAGGTGGGCCTGGGTGAGCGGCTGATCCACACCAACATTGTGCGCACGCTGGCGCACGCGTGCGTGGAGGGGGACATCGCCCCGCTGTCGTCGGCCCACCCGGGGGAGGACGTGGAGGCGGGGGGCATGCTGGGCAGCGCGGGCTGTGGCGATGGTGATGCTGACTACGCATTCTCTGGCTTTGGTGCGGCCCATGATGAGGAGGAGGACGGGGAGGGGGACGCGGGCCGGGGAATGTTTGAAGCGGCGTCGGGGCCATATCCGGGGCTGCTGCTGCTGCCCATGGCCAACTCGTCGCGGCTCAGCACCGTCATGGCGGCAGCCGTAGCGGCAGAGGAGGCGGAGGGCAGCGGACGGGGCAGCGGCGCGAGCGGCGGCACCCACACTCCAAATGCGCGGCGCAGCGGCGCGCGGGCGGCGGGCGAGCACGCTGCCGACCAGCCCTCATTCAGTGTCATGGCCCGTGTTGCACCGGCGGCTGCACCAGCGGGCGGCAGGCAGTGTGGCGACCCGTGTGATCCAGGCACCGCAGAGCAGGGTGCTGAGGCGGGTGTGGCGCAGCAGGCGGACGGGCCGCGTGCCAGCGTCAGCGGCAGCGTAGCCACGGGCTGCGAGCTACCCGAGTACTGCGGCCCTGTGTGGCACACAGTAGAAGGCATGGCTGGCTGCCTGCCGTCTGGCCCCGCGCTGTCAAGCACCACGAGCAGCCCGCTGGGCAGCGGGGGCGGGGGGGCGCAGACCCTGTCGGCGCCGCGTGCGCGCGGGCTGCGGCGACAGCAGCCGCATGCAGGCAGTGGTGGCTCGGACCCGGCCGCCGTCGCGGTCAGCATCCCCGAGGTCGAGGGGGAGGGCGCGGGGGACTGCATGGGCGAGGGCGACGAGACGTACCCGTATGAGATGCGCATCTGGGTGGTGCGTGGCAGTGCGTTGTGCAGCTAATCACCTGCCTGCCTGCCTGCCTGCCTGCGTGGCTGCCTGCCTGCGTGCCTGCTTCTTTGCATGCCTGCGTGCTTGCGTGCCTGGCTTTGTGCCTGCCATGGTTGCCAGGTGCTGCAATGCCACATAAGCTGCACGCAGCCATGCACCATGCACCCCCTTCCTGACCTCCCAACACTCAAACCCCTCACCTGCACGGCCCACACCCCACAACCCCACACACAAGCTGCTCACCCACCCGCGCGCCCCACGCAACCCACCTCCTGACCCACACGTGGCCCCCCACCACACATGTGCCCCGCAGCTGCTCGAGTTCTGCGACCGCGGCACGCTGGGCGAGGCGATCGACCGCGGGTGGCTGCGCACGTCGCGGCACGCGTCCGCCCCACCCGACCTTGCCGCAATCGTGGCCACCGCCGCAGACATCGCAGCCGGCCTGGAGTATGTGCACGGCCAGGGCGTGGTGCACGGGGACCTGACCGCTGTCAATGTGCTGCTCACGTCCGTGAGTGGGGATCCGGACGGCTCAGGCCGCGGCTGGACTGCCAAGATCTCCGACTTTGGGCTGGCCCGCACGCTGCCCGAGGCGCGCGAGTACGTGGTGGTGGGCACGTATGGCGCGATCACCCACATGGCGCCCGAGGTGCTGCAGCAGCGGCGGCTGGGCTACGCGGCCGATGTGTACGCGCTGGGCGTGCTGCTGTGGCAGATGGTGACGGGCAGCCGGCCGTGGGCTGGGCTGAGCCACTTGCAGATCACTGTGGCGGTGGGGCTGGAGAAGCAGCGGCTGCAGTGGCCGTGTGAGCTGTCGGCGGGGGCGCAGCCGGGTGGGCCTGGGTCGGGGCTGATCGCCAGCCTGGCGGAGCTGGGTGCACGGTGCATGGCGGCCAGCCCCGACGCGCGGCCGAGTGTGGGGGAGGTGGTGCTGGCGCTGCGGTCGATGGCAGGGGAGGTGCCGGGGTGCCTGGGGGCTGGCCTGAACGCGCGGCCCGTGCGCAACCTGCGGCTGGAGCTGGGCGGCGGTGGCAACGGAGGCAAGGGGGGCAACGGCGGGGGCAATAACGGCGACGGCAGTGGCAGCAGTATGCATGGCGGGGTGCAAGGGGTGATCGCGGCGACGGCGGCGGCCGCGCAGTGGCATGCTGCAAACCCTGCCGGGATGCGCGCGCTGCGTGTGGTGGGGCCTGCCAACCTGTAGCCAGCTGACGGCCGGGGCTGGGGCTGTGCCCGTGTGGTGCTGAGCAGGGATGGGGGCCGGGGGTGGGGGCGGGGATGAAAACGACGGTAGAAAATGTGTGTGTCGGTTGGGTGGTGTAGCTGTACACCTCATGGGTGCATGAGCCTCCCAGCAGTTGCTGGGACCCGTGGTTCAATTCCAAATTCAGCATGCGTCTGTCAATTGTGCCGGACGGATCTCAATCCAGTTCAGCGTCATAAACCCAGCAGGTTGCTGGGGCACAAGGGGTGGCTATCAAGTGTGGCTATCAAGTGTGTGTGATTGCGTGTGTGGTTGTGTGCGAGGAATGGGTGGGTGGGGGGTTGCCTGACATGGACATGGGGAGCAGGCTGGATGTGGGGGCCGGGGATACAGGTGTGTGCTGTGCACGGCGTGTGCAGCCCCTGGGGTACGGCCCGCCGCACCTCCGGTGTATGCATGTACGAGTGGGATGGTGGTTGATGGCTTTGCTGGTGATGCCTGGCGTGGTGATGGCGGCTGTTGCGGTGGTTGTGGTCGTGGTGGTGGTGGTCGTGCGCACGGGCCTCTTTTTGTGGTTGGCAGGCATCGGCTGCGTGCAGTTTCAGCACCTACACATGCACTGTGCTTCAAGCCAATCAGATGGAGGCATACTAATGGCTCACAATGGAATGAGTACAAGTGAATGCCAGTGTGACTGCGCGCAATTATCAAACATGAATTTTATGAGCAAGCGCGCTGGTTTTGCAACACTGCCTGAAAGGAGCAATGGATAGTTATAGCCTGATTTGGAAACTGCGAGTGCTTCATTCCACCGACCCCTTCATAATTGCTGTTTCTATTGCCGTAGTTCACCCACACATTCATAAGCGGCATCAAGCGCGGCATGCTGAAAGGACTGGGCATGTTGGGGTGGGTGGGTAGGGGCTAGGGTGGGCTGGGGGTTGCGTGCGTAAGCGGATCGCCGAGGGTTGGTAGTGCTGAGGGGCAAGTAGTACTGTGGAGGAGGGATGGCTAGGGTGCAAGTGTTGTGTGCGCACGCGCGCAGCTGCACGCATGCTGGCGAGGGGAAGGGAGGGGAGCAAGGGACATGCCATGCTGTGATGGCGGTACGTTGGCACGTGTTGTTACTTTGTTGTAAACCCGCCTGTCTCGCATCCAGCACACAGCAGCTTGATCAAACGCGTGTTCCCGGGTCCTAGTGTGCACCCGTACATACAGCTCCCTCCTGCAACCTATGCCATGCCCCGGCCCTTCACACCCGGTGCTTCAAACCACAGCTCACTCCTCACCTCACACCCTCCAGCTGAACTGAGGCTGCATGCACAGGCTGTACTGCCCATGCACCACATGAACCACGCCAACTGCACAGGTGGGGGGCATGGGCTACTCGGCCGCAGAGACTGGCCATGTGCAGCAACTGGCCCCGCCCATTCCTGTGATCCAACCCAATCCCCTGAACCCCAGCCCGCGCTCCCAACGAATCAAGGTTTTATAGTTCATTTTAATTCCTCGGCGACCCTCGTCCCTGTGTCCCCATCCCTACCTCCCTACCTCCCTCCCGAGTGCCCCACCAAAGTCTTGCCCACCTCCCAGCTGTAAGCCTCAAGCCTCCCTCCCTCACGCGCGCTCCACCTTGATGCCAGCAGCCTTGGCCAGCGGCGCGCCGTCGTCTGCACGCACAGGGGTGCGGCGAGGCAATGGACGGCTGCAGCATGTAGGTGCGTGGCCCAGCCCTGCACTACAGGCTGAAACAAACCCCTGGACTTCCAAACCCCACGCCCTCAGGCTTCTACTACGCCTAAAGGCCCCCAACCTCGCCCCTGCATGGCGGCACTCACAGCCATGAGCCACCTGCATGCAGCGGCCTGGCTGTGCAGCTCCTGACCCACACCCACCCAACATGCGCGGGCCCACGTCCCTGGACCCCTTCTGCCCCCCAGCCCATCTCACTTGCACAGGCCCGCACCCTGCCCATCCCCAACCCCCCACCCACAATTGGAGAAGATGCTGAGGATGCCCGAGCCGTCGGCCGCCACGCGGTACACCTGCGCGCGCACCGCCCGGCACGCAGCACAGCGCGGGTGGGGTCCCGGACACAGCAGGCAGCGCGGCGCTGATACCGGCTCCATGTCCTGCACACCCCGGGCTGCGCTCGGTTGACGTGCACCGCATTGTGCCCAGTCCCGAGCATGGGCCGACCCATACGCACAGCCGGTCTGCCCCACATCCTCTCCATTCACCTAGCAGCATACGCAGCGCACATAGCCCCTGTCCCCAAGTCCCCTCAAACCCGCTCCTCTCCCCTCCCACCCCCTCCCTTCCCCCCCAGCCCCGCCCTGGTGCGTGCTGCGCACCTCTGTCGCCGAGAGGCTGAACTTCTTGCCCGTCGCCTTGTACACGCCGCTGAGCTTGGCCTGCACGATGACGGTGTTGGGGCCGTCGCCTGCGGGGGTTGGGGGCGGGTGAGTGTGGCAAGAAGCGAGCAAGCCAGAACGCGGTGTGTGCTCGCAGCGCCCCGCCCCACCCCCCACTCACCCCACTCGCACACACGCAACCTCAGCAGGCGCGCAACCTGCAGGCGCTCCCCTCCCCTCCCCCCCTCCCCGCTGCTTGTGCCCTTGCCCCTGCATGCCTGGGTGGCGCGGCGCGGCGCGGTGCGATGTGCGTGCTGCCAGATGTGCACCCCCTTCAGGGTCATGGCGCCACAAGCCTAAACTAGTGCAGCACAGAAACCTCCGCAACCGACGCAACCCAAGCCTCTGAAACCCTATCCTGAACCCTAGACCCTGAGCCGTGCCCCAGGCGCACCCTTGAGGATCTTGACGTTGCTGGCCTTCATGCCGCTCACCGCCCCGTTCCAGCGCGTAAGGTATGTGACGACTGCGGGGGCATGGGGCGCGGGGCATGGGGCAGCACACGACATGTGGCAATGTGCGTGTCGCCGGTGCAGGGTGGCCAACACTGCACGCGAACACACGCACACTCCCCTGACATTTCCCCTGTACCCATGCCCTCCCCCCCCCTACCGCACACCCTCTTCTGCCCGTACAGCGCCTGAACACCACACGCTGCCCCCAGGCCCACAGCTGTATGTAGCAGCCCGCCTGCTGTTGTAACCCATTCTGTGAGCCCTCTGCTGCCCTCAGCCCCATGATGTGTGTGCGCCCTGGCGGGGCATCTGGTCCGCAGCTGTGGACAGCCCTAACCCTGTACGGCCGCATGTGGTTGTGCTGCGGGGCGCACCTCCGTAGCGGCCCTTGAACTCTCCTACGGCACGGCAGCGGGCACGAGGCGAGTGAGTATGGGGGATGGTGCGCGTGTGAGAAAGAGAGTGTGTGTGTGCGATTGGCTAGCTGAGCTGAGCGTGGTGAGGGGCCATGGGTACTGTGTGGAGTGCACGGGCGTGTCAGCAGCGTGGGCAGACCGAGCTCCTGCATGTGCCGCGGCGCGGTGTGCGCCAAAGTGTGTACGCCCACGCACCTCCTAGCGGATCGTCGGGGTATGCCTTGGCCACCTTCCAAACCACTGTCTTGGCCTGCATGTGTGGGCATGCGCAGGGTGCATGAGCACCTTGGGTCGCGCAATGGGCAGCTTTGTGTCTCGGTGTTTGCATGATCTCACATGCAGATCTCAAAGGCTTAGGCATCTCTGCCAGCAGCCCGCATCGGCTCAGAAGGCATGCAACCCAGTCTTGCAGCGGCATTGGGTGCTCAGTTCGCGCCTATTCGTGTCCAGCACCAAATCTCGACCCACAACATCAAACAGCCAAACCCTCCACCTCCCATCGACAAATACCACTGATGGCCAGCGCGCACCATGTTTGCGAGCACCTCCTCGTCTTTGCCTGCCTCCCTGGCAGCGATGACATTTTTAACCACTTCCTCAGCCGTAGGTGGTGCTTTGACGTTCTTGGCCTGCAAGATCATATTGCCATTGCAGCTGGGTGCCGCGCCCATGAAACGTGCATGATGCATGTCCGCTCATCACCTGTGCACTGCTGGCGGGCAGCAGCAGGGCGCCAAGCCCCACAGGCATCATCATCATCAAAGAACGTCGGTCAACAGCTTTGGCGGGCTTTTGCGTGGCTTTGCAAACTTGCATCTTACGTGGCTGGGCCCGCAGGCCGGGCACCATAGCCCGCGTGTTGCACGTTGAGTGCTTGGTCAGCAACATTCTCCTTTGGCCTGCTGAAGTGGCGGGCACTGATGATGCTTAAAGCCCTTTCCAAACCCTGCCGTGGGGGAAAAAGGGCTTTACAGGTGGCGTGGCACAACCCATGCCCGCACTGCAATATAACGACATGTTGGGTTCCAGAGACGGAGGAGCGCCCTGGATCAGAGGGGCCCTCTACATCCCGTATGCACGCACACCTCCAAGAGGATGAATCATGAAAGAATATCTTATTGACCAAGTAATCAAATGCATGCCTGCAGATATCATAACACATATGCACAACAAATGCTGGTAACCCTGACTACCCTCCCGAGATGCCTCTGCACAAAACGGGTACGTGCCGTAAAACTGATCATCACGACCTGCTGCCCGGCACAGCCATCCCAGCCCCCCCTGCGCGCTGCGCCTCATCCACGCTGCGCCGCTGCCCCTGCGGCACAGTCATTACTGGCGCCGGCGTGTGCGGGGGCGCCGGCGGCGCAGCTGCACCGGAGGCCGGCTGCTGCTGCTGTGGTGGCGCTGCTGCAGGCGTGGGGTGAGCGGCTGCGGCTGCCGTCCCCTGCGCGCGCGCCGCCGCCCGCACCGCCTCCAGCACATCCGCTAGCTCCTGGGCAACTGCCGCCATGGGCGGCCGCCGCTCCGGCGCCGTCTCCCAGCACGCCGCCGCCAGCGCACGCAGCCGCGCGTACACGGGCGCGTCCAGCGGGCTGGCCGCAGGCAGCGCGGCCGCGTCCTCCGGCAGCACCGGCACCATGCGCCCCGCGGGCACATGCATCTTCACCTGCTCCATGAGCACGTCGATGGCGCGCGGGTTGGCGTCCTCCTCGCCCATCCATCCACCCCCACCGCCCCCGCCGTCCGCCCCACCGCCCATACCGCCTGTACCGCCCTCGTAGTACGTGTACGGCACCGCCAGCGTGAGCACCTCGTACAGGATCACGCCAAAGCTGTACACATCGCTCGCCTTGCCATATGCGTCGCCGCGCAGCAGCTCAGGCGACGCCCACAGCGGGGAGTAGGTCTTGCCGCTGTGCGCCAGCAGCTGCAGGGCGGGAGGAGTGCGTGTGTAAGTGTGTGTGAAAGAACAAGAGTGAGGAGAGAGTAGAAGAGCAGGTTGTCGAAGATCCCACCCAGCAAGCCACCGGCCAGGCTGAAGGCACAGCAGCTCCCCTTCCCTCTCCCCCTCCCGGCAGCACCCTTACCGCAGCAGCTCCCCCCGATACCCCTGCCCCAGGCGACGCCCACACGCGGCACACACGCACCTGCGACGTGGAGGCCGTGGGGATGGCGCGCGACAGGTTGAAGTCGCACACCTTGGCCACCCAGCCGCCGCCCGCCGCGTCCAGCACCAGGTTGGATGACGTCAGGTCGCGGTGCACCACGCCGTGCGCGTGCATGAACTCGACGCCCGCGGCCGCGCCCGCCGCCACCGCCAGCCGCGTGTCCCAGGACGAGAAGAACCGGTAGCCGGGGGTGCGCGTGAGGGCGGCCATGCCCTTGGCGCACTCCGCAGGGGGGGCGCCCGCGAGCGCAGCGGCCTTGGCGCGCGCAGCACGCGCCTGCGTGCACACACCGGCAGCGGCGGCGGCAGCGGCAGCGCCAGCATGCTCATGTCAGGGGCCGGCATGCAGTGCGGCACGGTCCTTACGGTGTAGCAAAACGCGTGGCACAGCCCAGGGGTCCGCCGCATGACAGCAGTAGCCAGCGGGTATGCACGGGCAGTGCAGGCAGCTGCCATTGCGATCCCTTGCATGTCCCTTACATTTCACCCCATCATTGCCTGCCCAACACCCCCAGCCTGCCCCCTCTGCCTGCACCAATCCCGCCCCCTCCCCCCGGGTCTCACCGCCTTGAGCATTTTGAACAGCGACCCCAGCCGCGCAAACTCCATCACGATCGCGAGCATGCCCGGCGCATGGCCGTCGCCTGCCCCGTCACCGCCGCCGCCCCCTCCGCCCGCACGCTCATACTCACAGCACGCGCCCATGAAGCGCACGATGTTGGGGTGGTGCGACAGGCGGCGCTGCAGGTCCACCTCGCGGCGGAAGCGTTCGATTGCGGTCGCGTCCACCTCCTGCTCACGGTCAATGCTCACGACCTGCGGGGGCGTGACGCGCGCGTGTATGTGGTACAGCCACAGTCAGTGCGACTACTAGCAGCACAATGAATGCAGTGTTGAGAGATGCCTAAGTTGGGAAGTACGACTGGTGCATACAAGTACACATGAATTACAATGGTAGGCTTGACTACCGTGATGGATGCCAGGATGTGGCATGCGATCGGCCGAGTGCGCATATCAGCACTATGCATATCGTGACCCATTGCATGAATTGTCCGTGCCACCGCGATCGCCAACACTGCGAGTTCCATGCCGTTCTGCGCGGCTGCGGGTTGCCCACGTGCCCCCTGGCCCGCCGCACCTTGATCGCGACCTCTGCGTGGAACCAGCGCCCCTTCCACACCGTACCTGCAGCAGCAAACAACAGTGGGGCGGGTGACTGTCTAGTGGGGACCAATAAGGACGCAGGCTTGGGGCCGAAGCAGAGCAGGTTATGGCGCTGGAGATCGGCCAGGGCCAAGGGGTGGGTCAGCGGCTTGCGTGAAAGCAAGGTGCGGGGGGGCTGCGCAGCCGCATGCACAGCGGCACGGCCACGCTGCAGCCTTGCAGCACCCAACCCACGCGGCCATGCACCCATGCGCCCAGGCCCCCACCCAGCCCGCCAGTCCCATGCGAGGCAACCACCCCGCGCATCGCGCCATGCAGCAAAGGCAGGTTTGATAGATGTGGGGCCTCACCAAAGCTGCCGCTGCCCAGCTGCTGGATGAGGCCGTTGCGCAGGTGGGCAAAGGGGATGGACCAGAACGCGTCGTCACCACCAGCACCCGCACCCGCGCCAGCGGCAGCAGCGCCACCCGCAGCGTTTGTGGCAGCTGCGCTGGCGTGCGCCGTGCTGGCCCCAGGGCCCCCCGCCTGCCGGCTGCCGCCCAGCCCCGGCTGCCCTGCGTGCACGGGCAGCAGCAGGCCGCCATGCGTGGTGGCTGGCAGCGGGCCGCTGGCGCTGCGCGGCAGCAGTGAGCCCGGGTTGGGCGGGGACAGGAAGGGCGTGGCCAGGGCTGCGGCTGAGGGGGTGGGCTGCTGCTGCAGCGGTGCCGGCGCATGCGCAGCTGTGCGCGCAAACGGGCTCGCTGCAGTGGGCGGGCTGCGCGGTGCAGGGCCTGGTGTCGCCACGCCGCTGCCTGGCAGGACGGCCGACGCGGGCGGTGATGCGGGCTGCTGGGGCGGCGGCCGATGCGGGTCTGGCGCATGTGGGGGGCGAGCGCCGGCGGGCTGCTGCTGCTGCTGCTGCTGCTGCGTCATAGCGGGTGGGCGCTGCGGTGCAGCTGGTACTGTGGTACTGGGTGCGGCAGCCGGCTGGGGGGGCGCTCCCTGCTCACTGCTGGCGTCTGATGCGCGGCTGCGGCCACGCGGCTGCTGCTGCCCGTCCCACCGCCCATGCCCCGGGTTGCGGCCGCGCTGTTGCTGGGCGCCGCCGCCCTCACGCCCGGGCTGCACGCCTCGCTCTTGCCCACCTGCGCCCCGCCCCCTGCCGCGCCCCCCCTGTGGCGGCGCCCGCTGATCTTCACCCCGCCTGCTGCCTTGGGCCTGCTGCTGCTGTTGCTGCTGTTGCTGCTGCTGAGGTGGCGCTGCAGCCTTGCGTTTGGGCTTGCCCTCAACCTGGCGCCACAACACCTCCTCCCCATTTGCAGCCCCCACAGAGGGTGCAGCGGGGCCAGCTGCATCCGGCACCGCACTGCTGCTGGCGGTGTGCCCGCTCTGCTGCGCGTCCTCCTGCGCATGCGGCTGGCCCAGGGGCGGCCCGCCGGGTGCAATGATCGACGAGGGTGCGTTCCCAGCAGCAGCTGCAGCAGCCACGGGGGGCAGTGGCAGGCCGCGTGTCGCCACGCGCGCCCAACTGGGCCCCCCAGCTGCGTGCGGTGCACGCACCCCACTGGGTGCCATAGCCGTGCTTGGTCCTGGCAAATCAGCAGTGGTGGTAGTTGGGGTGGTTGAAGTGGTGTGCCCCTCGCGCACAGGGCCTGCGTACCACGCCGCGCCAGCGACCGGGTCGCATGACGGGGTGCGGCTGGTGGCCGGCGCGCCGGCGTTGGCGACCTGGTTAGGCGTGGTGCGTGCAGTGGTGCTGGGCCCTGCTGGGCGTGCAATGCATGGGGACTGGGCGCAAGGGGTGGCAAAGGGCGAGGTGCGGCCTGCGGGCGGAGCCGCGAGAGCAAGTGGTGCGGGCTGTGGCGCTGCTGCGGCTGCGAACGGTGAAGTGCTGGTGGATGGGGGCGGCGCGGTGGGGCACGCCGCCTGGGCGGCAGCAGGGTGTGCTGGCTGCCTGGCTGCGCCTGGTGGCTGCGCTGCAGCCGCCCTCACTGGAGCAACGGTGGCGGCCGCTGGTGGGCGCACTGGCGGCACGACCGGCAGCGGGGCAGGGAGCGCAGGGAGTGTGCCGTTGGCCGCCCCGCCGCCGCCGCTCCCGCCTTCGTCCGCGGCGCGCCGCACCTTGATCAGCCGCTTGACCGCCAGCAGCTGCTGTGTGATGGTGAAGCTGAGCACCTTGAGCACCGCCATGATCTGAGCAGCCGCCGCTTCGGCAGCCTGCAGGTTGCGTGCGCCCGGCACGCCCCCGCCGTCGCCGCCCTCCCCGTCGTACCCCCCGTCATCACTCCCCCCCTCGTCGCCCTCCTCAATCACCTCCCCGCTCTCGCGCTCCGCCATCTTTTGCAGCAGTGCCCCCAGGCCCAGGCTGCCCAGGTCGTACGCCAGCACCAGCCGCAGCGCGTCCTCCGCCGCCCCCCCCGCCAGCTCCACAGCGTACAGCGCGAGTGACCCGGGCATCGCCACCAGCGCTGCCGTGCGCCGTGCATTGGCCAGCACCAACGCGGAGAAGCACTCCTGCAGCTCGTCCAGAAGGCAGCTGAGCTCGGCCTCGCGCGGGGTGCCCCCCAGGTTGGGGTCAGACACCATCGCGTCGCGCAGCCGGCTCGCCGCCTCCTCCGCGCGCCCGTGCAGCGCCAGCAGCAGCGCGGGCAGCCATGCCTGGGCCTGCATTGCCGGGGGATGTGGACGGGGTGGGGGAGGGGTTGGGTGGGTGGGGAGTGTGAGGAGCGGTGACACCGGCAGCCAGGTTGGAGGGCGGGTTGTTCATGAGGATGGGTGCTGCGGCACTGTGCCATTGGCGCAGGCAGCATAACAACGTGCACCAGGTGGTGGATGTGGTGCGTACTATCGACCCTGCCACATCACCATGGCTGCTGCGCTGCAGGCTTGTACGACCACTGCTTCGGGACCGCAAGCCCTGCCACTGGGGGCCCCTGAACATGCGGTCTCCCAACCCAAGCACATATGTTACCCCCCCCCCCCCCCCCCCCCCCCCCCCCCCCCCCCC
>BDCZ01000650.1:18676-29502 GCA_001662365.1 Chlamydomonas applanata
CGCCCCACCCCACGCAACCTGCGCCGGCCCCAGGCCGCCCGACGACGGCCGGCCATACGCCAGCCCCGACCCGCTGCTGCCGCCCGGGATCGGCGGTGGCCACGCACTGCCGCTGCTGCTGGGCATCCCGCCATCCAACTCATCATCTGGGCCACCACTGAGCGACGTGGTGCCCGTGCGGCTGTCCAGCCCACCGCTGCCGTCACCATTCCCACCGCCGCCAGGGCCCATGCGCATGAGCAGCGCCATGAGCGGCCCCACGCCCTCCGCCAGCAGCGGCAGCGCGTCGTCCTCCTCCTCCTCCTCCTCGCCCTCCTCCCCCTCCTCGCCATCGCTGCTGAAGCCTTCGCCGTTGCAACTGGTGCCGCCATTGCCCACGTCACTGCCGTGCGCACTGCCCGTACACGACTGCGAGGGTGGCGGCGGTGGCAGCACGCCCTGCCGCTGCATCGCGCCCACCATGACCACCAGCGCGCGGCGGCCCACATCCAGGTAGTGCCCGCACAGCATGCCCTGCAGCTCATGCCCCCGCCCCTCCCACCCGTCGCACATGCGCGCCACCACCTCGGTCGTCACCCGCCACAGCGCACGCAGCACGCGCGCACGGCTGGCAGTCGCGTGCACGCCGCCCCCTGGGGCCAGCGCGCGCGGGCGCAGCAGGTCCGCTCCCACCTCGTTGGCCGCCTCTAGCAGCGCCTCCACGCAGCACGCGGCCTGGTAGCCCAGACCCTCGCCTGCTTCACTTAGCAGGCCGTCGCCAGGGCTCGACGGCCAGCCGCCACGCCTGCGGGCATCAGCAGCAGCAGTATGTCACTGCTGCGCCACGCCGTGCGCTCAGCACACGCCGCAGGCAGAGCGCAGGAGCAGCGGTGGGCGGACAACAAGCAGGCATGCTCAGTTTGCTGAAGCCACGATGCGCAGTGCTGCCGGCAACCCGCCAAAGACAGCCGCCACCGCCGCCGCTGCAGCAGCAACAGCGACGGCGACAGCAGAGCCGCAAGAAGGGCCCCCCTCCCGGAGGCCAAGCAGCCGCACCGTATGTCTCGCGCCAGGGCGCGCGACACCGCCACCAGCTTGCTCAGCGCCGCCGCCGGCACCTTGAGCGCGTCCTCCCCCCCGACCTCCCCCAGCTGCTCCTCCACCAGCCCGCGTGCCGCATGCATGCACATGGCCATGTGAGCGGCCAGCTCACCCAGCATGAGGCGCCGCGCGTCAGCCAGCGCACCCTCCTGCTCGTTGTCCATGTGCGGCCTGTGGGGCAGAGGGGGTGGCGCAGCGCGGGCACGGGCTGCTGTGGTCAGACTCCAAGCCCTGCTGCTGCATGCCCGCCCAGCTGCCAGAGGCAAGTCGATCGCGCCACGCATCGCCCATCGCACATGCGGCCCAGCCAGCACGGTGGTGCCGCCACCTGAGCAGGCCCAGCTGTAAGTCCTACATACCCAAAACCTTGAACCTCGAACCCAAGCGACCCAGACCCAAACCCCACCTGAGCGGGTCCAGCTTGCGCAGGATGGCGGCTGCCTGGCCCGACAGCCGCTCGCCCCACCGCACCGCCTCCGACAGCTCCTGCCACCCGGTGGGCGGCGTGTGCAGCGCCAGCAGCTGCGGCGTGGGCGGTCAGGCAGGGGGTCGGGTGGTTGATGGGCAGGCAGGCGCGGTCAGGAATGGGGCAGCAGGGGCAGGGGCCGCAACGCCCTCAAGGCCCACATGGGGCCGGAGCCGCAGGGCGCACCCTCTCGCCGCAGTTGTGGCTGTCCAGCGCAAGCAGCTGGCGGCTTGCAGACGCTGCAGCAGGAATCCCGCACCCAGGCCCTGGGACCTGAGCCAGGTGAGGCAGGGGTAAGTGGCCACAGGCGCTGCGCACCCCCCCCCACCCCCCCACACACACACGCACACTGCGCCTCGCCTCCCTCACCCTAAACAGCGGCACACACACGCACCTGGTTGCACAGCTCGCCCGCCGCATCCGTAGCGTCGCCGACCGCCGCCGCCACGTCCTCCGCCTCCACGCGCGGCTCCAGCAGTGTGTGCAGCTCGCTGTGCAGCGATGCCCTGCAGGCACACCGCGCGCAAGTGTGAGGAGCTTGGTGTGAGGAGGTGTGTGTGCGGAGCCGGGTGTGAGTAGGCAGGTGCATCACGCGGGGGCGGCGCCGCCTGTCCCCATGCAGCACAACCACAGCACACCGCGGTGAGCACCGTCCTGCGGCTGGGCCCTGTATTGAGAGGCACCCTTCTGCCTTGTCTTGCAAGGATTTGATTGTCAGAAAACCCCAGCCACTAGACCCTCGACTGCATCTATTGACAGCCGCCCACATCTGTGTTCTGTGCGCGTGCGCGCGCACCTGTCCGCCGCGATGCGCTCACGCGCGCTCAGCCCGCCCAGCCCTGGTGTGAGGCTGCGGCGCGGCGTGCCATCATCCAGCACCCCGCTGCCGGCCCCGCTGCCGGCGGGCGGTGCACCGCGCGGCGGCCACTGCGGCGCTGACTCGGCGCGCCTGCTGGCGCTGGGGCCCGGGGGCGGTGTGCCACGTGCACGCGCCCCGGACGTGGGCAGGGCCAGGCCGGCAGGCGCCGCGCTCTGAGAGCGGCCGGCAGCCGGGCGCGCGGCCAGCTGCGCCCACGTGGCCGGGGCCTTGGGCACGGGGATGGGCAGCGGCGCGGACGGCGGGGGCGCAGGGGACGTGCGGCCTGAGCTCGGCAGCTGCGCGCGCGGCACTGCCCGGGCGTGGCCCCCGTCCCCACCGGCTGACGAGCTGCACCGCAGCCAGTCAGCCACACGCACATGTTAGCCCTGCTGCGCCAGTGCACACGCACACAAGCAGGACACGCACACGCACATGCACACGTACAGCACGTGCCGCCCGCATGACCCACCTGGGGGTGGTGGCCTCTGCGGTCTGCCGCCTGCTGCCACTCGCGCTGCGTGGGCTGGGTGCTGTGAGCGACTGCTGCGAGCCGGACGTGGCGAGCGTGCCCTGCGACCCGCTGCCCGCCAGCGTGCCGCCGCCCGGCTCCCCGCGGTCCAGTGCGGCTGCCGCAGTGATGCCCAGCACCTCCAGGGTTGCGTCCAGCTCCTGTGGCCGACGCACCGGGCGGGCGGCTCAGCGCACGCACGCCCCGCATCCTGAAACAGCAGCCATGCATGTCAAGCCTGTGCCATGTGACATACCTTGAAGGCACGGGCGGCGAGCCGCTGCTTCTGCCGCCTGTCCTTGCTGGCTTTGCGCTGCAAACCCGTCTGAGCAGGCGGAGCACCATTGCGCAGCACCCATTTCGAGGGCAGACCCCGATGCTTCGCTGCTGCAGGCTTCGGCCCTGCAAATGAGACACCGGTGTAGCATCAGCGCAGTTGCTTGAAGCACCCTGCACTTCAAGCAAGCTGGTTGCACACTGTTGAATTACCTCCGGAGCTTTTCCGGCTTGACAGAGCTCGGTTCAGGTTGTCCCGCCTTGTCGGTGGCGTGCCAAATTCATCTAACAGCCCATCGCTCGAGTAGCCATCACTGCTGATGGCCCCGTCTGCCTGCTGCATCACCAAGAATTGCGGCACGAGTGGACCATAGAGTGGATATCAGCTTGTGCAAGCCATCGCGATCTACACGTTCCTATGCAGAGATGGCAAACATACGCCATTTGTTCTGGATCAGCTCTGCGCATCAAAATAACCCATAAGTAACGAAAAATGCACACATGGGCGAACCCTTCCTCAACCCTGGGACATTGAACTTGAATGAAGGGCGTTGCGGGTGGTGCGGGTCTTATTACATATCTGTCCGTGAAGCAATTGTTTGACCTCTGACAAAAATTGAGACATGTGACAAAGCCTTGCTCTGCCCACGCTCATGGCGCTGGTCAATGGCAAAGGAAGAAGATAACTTGAGTAGGCTGGCCTTGCCCAACGAGGAAACTCTGTTGGCTACTGGCTTGAACCCTTCAGGGCCAGTTGTTGAAAACAACACGCTCATTACAAAGGTTGTGGTGGCAGATATCTCAAAAGCTGATGGGTTTGAGTTGGCTGGAGGTAGGCCTTATGTCAGTGGTCGAGCATGCGTTGCATCTTGCATGCATGCATGTGGTGCAGCCTGCATGGCCACATCTGCACACGGCCTTCCCTTCACCCTGCCTACCCACATGCATGAAAGATGGCGGAGCAAGGGCAGAGAGCTGCCAGGCTCCTGTGGCCGCCAGCCAGCCTGAGGGCAGCGAACGTGATCAAGACGACGCAGGGGGCGGCACACAACAGGCACCAACCACCCCGACGGGTGCGCCCATGGTGCCAGCCATCAGCAAGTGGCGGCACAGGTGCGTGTGCGTGCGCGCGCATGAGGAGCGCTAGCGGCCACCAAACTAGGACTGGAGCAATCTGATATGGAATCTGCTGACCACCACCAGCATGGCCCGAGGCCACAGCAAGTGCCTTACACGCTCATCCCTTCCTATGCCGATGTACGGGATTGCAGATACATGGTGTGTGTGTTTGCGCTGATGGCGGCGCTGCTCAACGCGGACCAAAACCTACTGCAACCTCATGTGAGTGGCTCTGGTCAGATCATGTGTGACTTGCACATTCATGTTGCGGGTGATGATCCCCAACGATAAACCCAACGATGACCCTCGTGATGCACACGCGTAGAGGCCTCTTGGCAGCAGCAGCAGATAGACTGCGCACATGGCGGTGCGGTAGTGACAGTGTTTTTTGAAGGGAGGAATGCTATGCAAGTGGTGCCACACAGCTGTACCACGCATCAGTGCTGGGGCCCCTTGGCACACATAAGTGCATGCTCTGCCACATCCAGCCGCTCGTTTGATGGTCCGCCGCAGCTGACCCAGGTCGCCGAGGACTTTGACATCTCGGAGGACGACAAAGACACGATGCTGGGTGTGTGCATGTACTGCTGCACTATGCTGGCTTGCATGTACTGCTGCACCATGCTGGGTGGGTGCATGTACTGTACTGCTCTGCCTTACAAGCTCATTTGGCACAACAGGGAATGGCAAGCCACGCATGTGTATTATGCGTGCCGGCACTGCGGTCGTGTGCGAGAGGCATACATGCTCAAAAGACATCACCACCATGTAGCTGCACCCCGCACGTGCAGCTCATCAGGGCAAACCATGCATGCGCCCCGCTCCGCAGGCGGCTACATCCCGGCGGCATTCTTCTGCATCGGTGCACCAGCGGCACTGATCATCGGCTGGTTTGCAGACAAGTACAACCGGCGCAACCTGCTGTTTGCAATTGGTACGCGTGCATCCGCTGCCGGGGATTGGGCTGCAGGCACATGCACGCAAGGGATCGAGCTGCAGGCACACGCACAAGCTTGCACTCGGAGTAGTCCTGTCCGGAGCTGACACGCCGCAGCTGCACTGACCATGCAATTTCCAACTTCTGTGCAGTCATCATCGGCCAAGGGCCGACCTTGGCCACCTACTGGGTGCACGAGTATTGGCAGCTGTTCTTGCTGCGCGTCATCACGGGCATCGCTGTCGGCGGTGTGTTCCCGCTGCTGTACAGCATGCTGGGAGATATGGTGCGTGGGTCACATGCGGTTGGCGCTCACCACGTCATGCCATGTTGGGCATTTCTCCCTCACCAACCATATGTGCGACTTGTGCGTGCATGTTCAGACATGTTCCCTTGCGTGCCATGTTACGAACCTCGCACGCAGTACCCCGCTTCACAACGTGTCGGGGTGGCGGCATTCGTCTCCATTGGTAAGTCGTTCTTAGCAGCAGATCACGCAGGTATGCAAGCAAGCATGACTGACGCCTTTGCTTTCATACCTGCATGGTTCCGTACAAGCTGAACCTGCAGTGCTACTGGGATGGACACCATGCATGGTCACTTGCAGCAACTGGGGCAGGTGTGGCTGCGGGCCAAGGGCTGTCTGGGTTTGCAGGCAACGGCAACTGGCGCATACCCTTCTTGATCATCGCCGCACCGTCCATCGTGCTGGCATTCGTCATGCTTATGACAACACATGAGCCCCAGCGCGGTGAGGCTGCCGCTTTGAGTTGCTTGATTACAGAGCACACATACGCCATCAAGCAAAAGGATGCATTTGACTGATTGTAACTCACGACCTACTGAATTTGTTTCTGTGCACCGCAGGCGTGTGCGAGGCGGCACTGCAGGATGTTGAGGGTGCCGTGTACAAGGAGACCATCACATGGCCCAAGGTCAAGCTCCTGTTAAAGATCCCATCCAACTGGCTGATCTTTCTGCAAGGTGATTTGCTGCACTGCAGTGCACACGAGCACGGCCAGCTGAGGCAACATCAGCACAGGTAGCTGTGTAGCACAGCTAGCTGTAGCCCACGTGCATTGCCGTTTAAGCGAACGAGCAGAGACACTCAGGAACGGCCTGTTGGGGGTAGGGCGGGGTGCCTGGCCTCAGTCGTCATTCATCGCTGCAGCTTCACAGAATCAATGAGCAGCTGGTGAATGGGGGTGGCGTGGGGGCCTTGTGACGGGGGCGGGATGCACTGGAGCGAACAAGTTCTGCCTGTGCATGCGGAACGGTGCATCCCTCCGCCTTTGTACACACACAGGTCTGCCTGGCAGCTTACCGTGGGGCATGGTCCTCACCTTTATGAACGACTATCTCTCAGCTAACCGCGGGATGAGTGTGCAGGTGAGCTGCTGACACACAAGCCCCAACGGAGCATGGCCCTCAAAAGCATGAACTGGATGCAGCACCCTGTTCAAAGTGTGTGCCCTTCCACATGCGTGCGCAGATGGCTACCCTGGTGGTCACAATCTTCGGGCTGGGTGGGGGCCTAGGTGTCATTGGCGGGTCAGCATTGGGCCAGTGGTTGTACAACAAAGTCCGCAAGGTGCGCGCGTGCACAACATAAACGACCTTGTTTTGGGGTGGGGGAGATGACTGATAATGATGGTCATGCGTATGTGCTCGGGGCAGGTGTTTGTAATCAAGGGTTGGTTAAGGATGCCAGCATGGAGTGGCCAATCATGAATGCAAGCTGGGTCCATGCATCCGTAGGAAGCGGTCGCGATCTTGTCTGGCGTCACCATTCTGCTGGCAATAGGGCCGATGTTCTACCTTGTGAACGCCCCGGTTGGCAGGCAAGTACTGCTGCTGCATGCAGATGTGCATGTCAGGACAGGTTCATCATGATAACAATAAACACTGCGCTTCACAGATTCATCTGCTTGCCGGAGCCCATCAACTAGAAGTGCCTAAACGCCATAGAGATCCAGGTGCCTGCACGGTGTTCCTGGATCGATTCAGTTTACCTCAAGTACCCAAGATCCACCACCATGCCAGCCAACAAAACCATGCTTACAAATGTGATGTTTGGTATGATAACATCAGCTGAAACATGCAAAGGTTTAATTTGTGACACGTACGCTACTTTTCTGGCATTGCAAGCTAGGGTGCCCAAACACCTGCTCGCCCTTGATCCAATCAAGCCATGCGTGCGTGTTGTCGATGCTGTTTATGCTTGCAGCATCAACATCGGGCCCACCCTCATCATGGCGTTCTTGGGTGGAACACTGGCCAGCGTGGCGGGTAGGTGCAACATTGTGCTGACCCCATCCCATGTACTGCATGGCCAGCCTGCATTGTGACGTTGTAGGAATTGATAGAGGGCAAAGAAGGTAGATCCTAAATTTGGCTCACTGCCTCAAGTTTGGTGGCAACAACCGTTGGAGCTTGCGTGCGTACCTATACACATCATGCGCAGGCCCAAACCTGCGTGCCGTGCTTCTCAATGTCAACACGCCTGAGACACGAGGCGTCGCTTTTGCACTGCAAACGTTGACTGATGACCTTGGCAAGGGGCTGGGGCCCATCATCGTTGCGGGCTTCTCGCATGTGAGTGCGCGCTGTATGTGCCAGAATGGGTCGTGCGGGGATGCCATTGCTTCTTGCGAGCCTGCACTCCACTGAATTGCAGTGTCGTACAGAGCAGCAGCAGTATAGCACAGCACAGTGCAGCGCATTGTAATGGAGTGCAACACAACACAGTTCAGTGCGGCATGGCTCAGGAAAGTACAACAAATTGAAACATGGCGTGCAGTACGTTGTGCAGTACGGTCGTGGCCCGTGTGGTGCATAAGCTCGATTAGTGCAAGCGCGGTCATGGTTACCATCGTGCTGCTTACGCTTCCTGTGCAGACGCTCGGCCGGCGGAACGCGTTCAACATCGCCACCGCTGGTTGGATCCCATGTTCCATGCTGCTGTCAAGTATGGCGTTTTGCATGCGCAATGACGAGGTGCGTGGCTGGAACTGGGAAGCAAGGGGCACACCGTGCCGCCTAGTTAGGTTGGGATTTGCCATGTGCAACAACACAAATGTCTTGTGCCAAGTGCTGAGAATCCATTCAAACCTGTGATACCACATACCAGGGACACGTCTTTGCATCTGTGTTTTTCTATGCCACAATGCGCTGACGCAGGCGGCAGTGCAAGAGCGGGTGGCAGCGGCCCAAGCATCAGCCCTTCACGTCCATGACAATGTCTTGGCTACGAGCACATCAGCCGATGATGCACCTAGCCAACATGGCAGCTTGGGCAGCAGTAAGGGTGGCCCAACATTGGACGCACACATGGAGGCAGCCCCTGTCTTGCCGGATGGGACGGAGGCAAGCGCTGCTGATGCATCAGGGGGCCCAGGGGGAGGGCATGAGCATGGTGCTGACGACGTGGGGGCGCTGGCACCTGACAGCCACAGCTTGCGACAAAGTCCACGCCTCCCCAGTGCAGGGTCGGACCGCAGTGTGCCCAAGGTGGCATCTTGAATGTCTATTCTAACCCTGAACCCTGACGGCTATTTGCGGCTATCTCATAGATTGAGCTGAGGCGGGCTTCAGAGTGTTGTTCGCGACATGTTTGTCATTGTCTCATTTTCAACCAAACTTCGACACATTGTCATGCATTTCCAAGAGAACTTTGACACGTCCTTTAATTGTACTGGCTAACTGTTTGTTCTGCTTTCATTTGATCAGCACTACAAATGGTTCTCATTTTATACTGAACGTTGTGTTGCACATGATTCTTACTGTGTTTTGCTGCAGGAACCTGTAAGCAACAACGAATGGCACCCCCACACGTGCAATCACAGCAGTACTTACATGTGAACCGATCTGAGCAATGATGGTCCCCAGCCTCACTGATCGTTTGCAGGGAGTTGGACCATGGTTAGCAACTTGCCGTAGGTTGGATCCTATCTATCAAACGGAGCAATGGCTGGATCCCACACGCACCCAGCGTCCAATGTGGCCAAATCCTGGTTCTTGCTTGTATATGCAGCAGGCACGCACACTTGGGACAAGGCCTGGGATTGCAGGGTTAAGGTTAAGGTCACACAGGGAAGAGCACGACGCACACCGAAAAAACAGCGCACGCGGCCGAGGCCGACTGTAAGGGATAACACTGATAGGGCACGAATGGATTTACCTTATTGCCAAATCTTCGACTTTGCAAGCTTTGATTTCCTTTTAGTCAGGTCATTCATGGGTGTATGACTTAGCGCACCCAAGCTAATGCCAAGGATCTGAGTATGCAGAGTTGCTGGGACACATCCATATAGTGCACAGTAGGCTTAAAATGGCGCGTACCACCACTAGGGTGGCTTCCATGGGCGTGCATGGGGGGTCATGGGGCCAGCTTGCATGCAAGCTCGCCGTAGGCCCCCGACCAGGCACGCTCAGAATGTTCTTTACAATACGTTAATAGATTTCGCTCGCGAAATTGTCTCGAGGGGCCGCTTTTTGGGGTGGTTTGTTGACTTTGTAGTTGCAAGATGGGGCAGGGGCGCTCTGATGAAAGTTGCTTGTATACACCCTATCTACATCGCTATAGAAGCCGATGGGGCCGTCGTCGCAGAAGTCCATGGTCAGATCCACATGCAGATACACAGCTGGCCCTGCAGCAGCTGGCTAAGCTATTGGTTTCTAGAAACTCGTAGTAACCCAGTTTCCACGGGGGTTTCGGGGCATGAGTGTCAGGCCCACCCTTCTTTTTCATGGAACGCGCCTGAAACGCGCCGCGAACGCGTCAAGAACGTGTTACGATAATGCGTGCATACGTTTTGGATGTTCCCGTGGTAGGTGCGTTAACCCTCCCAGTTTCACACACCCATGAATGACCTGACTTTTAGGGTTTGTTTTAGGGTTTAGGGTTAGGGTTTAGGAACGACCCTAGCTGTCTGCATTGACCCCCAGCCCGCTGCTGCAGCGTGCAGGTCGCGGGTTTTAGGGTTTAGGGACGACCCTAGCTGTCTGCATTGACCCCCAGCCCGCTGCTGCAGCGTGCAGCTCGCGCTCCTGCGAGGCGTGCATCGGGTCTGACAGGGGCCTACTGCGTCGCCGCAAGGGGGCCAGGAAATGCAGTTGACTGGGCAGGCTGTAGCTGGGTCAACCATGCTGCAACCCCAGTTGACCACGGAATGCGAGCCCCTGCGTGCCCAACCCCACGAACCTTGCAATGCGCAACGCCACGCCTGCTGCACGCCCGGGGTCTGCTTGGTTTGGGCTGCAACCGGGCCCAGCCTTTGGCAGGGGCTGAGCCCCATACCTGGCCACCTCTGTCCGTGAAAAATTCGTAAGGCGCCTGCCCAGCAGGGGCAGGCGCGAGCTGAAACGGCTGCCATCGTGCATTGTAATGCAGCTGATATGAGCTGTGGGGGATGGTGAGCCCAGTGGGCCAGCAGCAGGCTGTATGTGACCATCCGTGAGGGAGGTCCGGGCCTCCAGCGGGGTTAAGGTTAAGGTTACACAGGGAAGAGCACAGCGCACACCGAAAAAACAGCGCACGCGGTCGAGGCCGACCCTCCCTGCAGGAAAAGAGCAAAGCGAG
>BDCZ01000651.1:0-26806 GCA_001662365.1 Chlamydomonas applanata
CACCCCACTCACCCCCCCCCCTCCAACCCGCTCCCAAATCCGCACACCTCGCCCTTCATGATGCGCCACAGGTTGAGCAGGATGCGTCCCGTGATGTTGAACCCAGACGCGTTCTGCTGCCCGTACTCATCCTCCCCCCGCCACCGCTCACGCACGCCCGGAGCCGAGGCGCCACGCCCCGCACCACCCGCCCACTGCGTGGGGCCCATGCCCGGCACGCGTGACAGCGCCCGGCACGCGTCCAGCCCCAGGTGCTGCGCGCTGCAGTGCACGGGCGGTACAGGCAGTTCAGGAGGTACAAGCGGTCGTTAGGCAGTACACGCTAGTTGGTGGTTGGTGTGTAGCTTGCACTGGCTTGCTAAGGAAGATGCTGCGTCTAGCAGGGTGGACCACAAGGAGGGCAGTACATCCACTCAGGCGGTACTGTAGTGCCCACGCACCGCTCCACAATGTACCCAAGAGATGCCTTTTGCACCTCCCAGCCCAGCAGTACATCCGGGTCCAGCGTGCGTACTGCGCCCACCACGCCCAGCAGTAGCGATGCCTCGTCCTGCAGCCCGTGCATGCACATTATACATGCATTCAGCGGCAGCACGAGCGCCTTCATGATCCAGCAGCCACATGTGCCATGCTGCCCAGCATGATGGGGCATGCCCTTTGTGGCACATGTGCCTACGCTTGAGTGTGCGCCTGCCACCCAACCCCGATCAGTGCCCTCGGTGATATCCTGCAAGCATGCTGCGCTACGACCATCGTATCAAGCGCCAGCTACCAGCTGCTGAATACCTGGTCAAGGCCCCCTTGAACTCTCACAATCAGCAGCCCCCTGTCTACCATACATCACCCAGTAAACCATGCTTTGAACCACACAGCCCACAGCCCCAGCCACAACCCACCGGGAACACTTCCACTCGGCAGTCCCTCAGCGCGTCTACCACACTCTCTTTTCCAGCGATGGGGGCAGCGCCCAGGCAGGTGCGCTCCTTCCACCAGGCAGGGCTCAGAGGAGGTGGGCCTGCTGCCCCTGCTGCGCCTCCTGCAGTGCTGCCATCGCCGCCGCCACCAGGCATGCCAGGCGCACCGGGCACGCCTGTTGTAGCTGATACAGCCGCCGCCGCAGCCGCTGCTGGGGGAAAAGCAGCGGCAGCCACTGTGGGCGCTGCCAAATCGTATTGCGGCATACCGCCAGCTGGTGCAACGCCCAGCGCCGCACCGAACGCCTGGGCCATGCTGCCGAGCCTGTAGGATGCATAAGCGTGCAGCGGTTGGGGTTGGGCCAGCACGGCTGGGGCCTGTGGCCCCTCCTGCCCTGTCTGCTGCCCAAGCACTCCTTGGGGACGCTGCTGCTGCGGCGGCGGATGATGATGAGCGGGTATGCTGCCACCTGCACCGTCACCTGCAGCACCACCACTGCTGCCGCCAGCACCCTGGACAGCACCAATCGAGGCCCCAGCAGCAGCCTGCGCTGACCCCGGCTGCTGCAGCTGCCCCACCACTTGCCCCTGTGCACGCCCCAGTGGCTGCGCCTGACCCGGCACCGATGAACCCTCCCAAAGGAGGACACGCGTGGCAAACACGCCGCCACCTGCACCCCCCAGCTCAGCCGCCGGATCATCGCCATCTTCCCACCCAACCAACACCACGCAGCGCAACGCATCCATGCGAGGATCAGGCAGCAGCGAGCCTCTCGTGTCTGCCACCACCTCCACTGCACAAAGTGTGAGCTGCTCCCCCGCTGGTGCCCCACCTGGCGGGGGCCGCTTGAAACCACGTTGGCTGGTGGGGGTGCGAGCAGCCGCAGCAGACGTGCCAAGGACCGGGGAGATGAGTGACAGAGGTGCCCCCGGCCCCGGGCCCCCCGTCCCCAGCACAGCCTGAGTGCGGACACCTGTTGAGACCACGGTGTTGGGTGCGGGGACAGAGGCTGCCCGGGCCCCGGCCATTGCCACGGCTGTGAGGGCGACACCTGGTCTGCTGGAGGGGTCATCCGGACGTGCGGGGTCACGGTCGCCCTGCGGCGCGGTTTGCTGAGCAGTGGCCTGAGTGCCACCAGATGCAGGTGCAGAGGGATGGTGCGCAATGGGGTCTGGGCTGCCAGCAGTGCCTGTGCCTGTGCCTGTGTTTGCGCCTGTGCCGGCAGCGGGCTGTGTCGCGCGTCGCGGTGCAGTGCCATGCACCTGCTCTGGCTCTGTCTGCGCAGGGGGTGGCTGGCTGAGCCACCCCTTGAAGACAGCAGGCTGATGTGCCTGCTGCTGCAGCTGCTGTGGCGGCAGGAGAGGGGACTGCAGGCCCTGGGCATAGCCCTGCGCAGTAGTAGGTGCTGGTGCATGCAACGAATGCAGCGGTGAAGGTGGGGGTGAGGGCGGCGCACATATGGGCACACCTCCCACATCCAGGGAGCCCCCCTCTCTCACATCCTCCTGCACCGTACTGAGCACTGGATCTGGCTCGCGCACGCCGCCTCCAGCACGCAGCAGCCTGCTCAATTGTCCAGCACTGCCAGTCGCTTCCAGGCTGCCAGCTTTCACACCACGAGTGGCATGACTGTGGGGGCCGGATTTGTTGGGTGATCGGTGCCCCTGCTGGAGTGGCCCTCCAGCTGCAGGAGGCTGCTCCTGTGCACTGCCAGGGCCCACAGCTGCTGCGCCCCGCTGCGTCGTACTGCCGCCCACCTGCAGGCCACGTACCGCTGGCGTGCCGTAGTACTGCTGTACTGCTGCAGTACCACCGCGTGCAGTACGGACGCCATGGATGGCAGGAGTGTAGAAGAAGCTCGTGCGCTCATCGTACTTGGGGGAGGGGGGCCTATGCAGCCAGGCCTCCCCCTCGAGCGCCTGCTGGCCGGTGCCATGCCCCCATGCGCCCGTGCCTCCTCCCACCGCGGCAGCTGCATTGCCACCTTCAGCAAATACACCCTCACCACCACCCGCGCTGCCACGGCCAGTGCCTATTTGTGCCGATGTCTGACGGCCAGTGGTGCCCCTGGCCGCCGTGCCGGGCACGAGCCCCACCCCAGGCCCCAGCTGCTGCTGCGCAGGCGTGGCAAGTGTCTGGGGTTCTGCAGATGCCCCCGGTGTGCGCAGTGTGCCTGGTGTGCCTTGCAGGCTGGCTGCCAGCACATCCTGGCTCTCTGTTGGATCACTACCCAGGGGCACACCCACCACAGCCATGGGGCCTGCACCCACTAACCGAGGGGCTGCGGCTGCAGACCCTGGGCCAACCTTGCCGTGCGTGCCCTGCGCATGCTTCTGTACCCTGGTACTGACTGCTGCTGCCGCTGCTGCTGCTGCCGAGCGCCCCACCACCCAGGCTTGTACTGCAGCATACGACGGGGGCGGCATATGTGGCACAAGTACAATGCCACGCGGCCGCTGCCGCCCCAGCGCCACGCCCTCAGCCGCTGCATCACGCAGAGCCGCCGCGGCCGCTGCAGCTGCGGGGGCCCCGCCCAGCACGCGGACCACGCCAGCCGCCAGACGCTCTACAGGGCTCAGACCACTCAACCGTGCCTCGCCACCTCCACCATCCAGCATGGGGCCCGCCGTGCCCATGGGCCCCGACTGGTTTGGCAGCCCCCAACGCCCTGCATTTGCACCCGTGCCCTGGCCAGCGCTTGGGATGCGGACGGCCTGTGCTACTGCCACCACATCGCTACTGCCACTGCCATCACCAGCAGTACCAGCGGCTGTACTGCCTGCGTTGGCATGGCCTTGCACCTGTGGCAGCAGCTGCGGCTGTGCATGAGCTGGGGCTGCGCTGGCGGCCACGAAACGAGGCAGCATGTCAGCGGATGGCACGCGCCATTCGCGGTTGGCAAACACAGGGGGCCGCGCGGGCACATCATTCGCGTCACCATAGAACGGATCCTGGGGCCAAGTTGCAATCGGTATGCAAGCAGTTCATGTGAGCATTCCACGCAAGGCGTGGCAAGGAAAGGGAAGGGCTGGCTGGCTATGGTGTGAGGGTCCTGCAGCACCAGAGCCCTGGGTGCATTCAAGGCATGTACATTGTGCCGCACGTGACAACCATGGTGGTTTTGAGCTACTGCGTGAGGGCCCAGGCGAGCAGGCTGTGCACAGCAGCACACAAGGCAGCCACAAAGCACCCTGCCTCCAACTTGACCTCCCTGACCCTCTAGCTTCACACACACACATATATATATATATTTCCTGCCTACCTGGTGCACGCATTCCTCCAGGTCATGCAGGTGCCATGACGCAGCCACCTGTGCCGCAGTGGGCGGCCGGGCACGTGGGCGTATGGCCAGCAGCCCCACATGCCGCGCGCACCGAGGAGCACGGTGAACGGCTGCTGCTTGCGGCAGTACTGCAGCTTGTGGTGGCGTGGGGTGTTGGGGGGTTGCTAGAGGGGGCGGTGCCACACCCTGGTCCCCTGTGGCCACTTGGGGCCCTGGGCCCTCATCCCTCAAGCGATGAACTGTTGCGCCCCTTCTGGGTGACCCCTCCTGGGCCATCGTGACTAGAGCCCCCTTACCACCTGCAGCACCGCCTTTGCTGCCGTGACCGCTGTCAACCATGTCACTGCCAACGTAGGCAGCTGGCTGCTGCCCTGCGGGCCTCTGGCCAGTCGGGAAAGCAGTGGGTGCTGCGGCCAGCGCGTGCTGCTGCTGTGTCCCATACAGCTGGCCCTGTGGTTGGCTGGGCGCCTGCTGCTGCGGATCTCCGCCCGGTTGCAGCTGGGACGGCCGCAGCACTTGAGCGTCCTGTGGCAGCAGCTGCAGTGCAGCTGGGAGGCGCAGGGGGATGGGCGTGGGGTCCGAGCGGTGCACGCCCCCCTCGCCTGGTGTTACTCCCACCACCGTTTCAGGCACACACCATGTGTACGGAGAGGCCAGCACACCCGTCATAGGGCCTTCCGGTCGAGTGCCGTGCAGCCCCAGGGGCGTGTGACTTGCAGGCCGCTGTGCAAGAGGTGTGGCAGCTGGTGGTAGCTGTGTTGCAGGTGTGGCGGCGGCATCAGCTTCTGGTGCATGTGCGGGCTGCAGCTCAACTGCAGGCAGGTGCCCAACTGTGACTGTAATAACAGCTGGTGCTGCATGCGGTAAGCCGGCGGCGGCGCCAGTGGCAGTAGTAGCAGCAGTGGCAGTAGCAGCGGCAGTGGCGATACCAGTGCCAGTGGCAGTAACAGCAGTAGCAGTGGTGGTGGTGGCGGTGGCAGTAGTGGTGCCAGCAGCAGTAGTAGTGCCAGCAGCAGTAGCGCTGCTGGGTGTGGCGAGGGCGCTGAGCAGGGGTGCAACAGAGGCAGGTCCAAACGGGAGCTCCTGTGAGGGCCCTGCCTCATGCGCAGCTGCAGTCCCTGCCTCATCGAAAGCCATTCCTGGCCCAACTCCAGGCTCTCGTGCTTCATCTGCAGCTGCGCGTCGCCCCACCGTCTGTCTGTCTGGATGTAGAATACCGGGGCTTGTCGGGGCCACCTCCTGCGTTCCTAACCCACGCTCCATGTTTGGGGACCCTGGATTTCCAGCGCCTGCGCACCCAGTTGTGTATGCACCGTACAGTAGCAGCTCTCCAGGGGCGGCGGCTGTCTCATCAGCCTGGCCCACCACCATTTCCTCCGTGGGCCCCACCAACGGTTGCGTGGGGGGCAGGTCTGCCAAGTCAGTCTCCTCCACCTCCTCCTCTCCCTCCTCGTGGCTGCTGTCGCCTGGCACTGCGAACCGGCGGCTGAGAAACAGCGGGGAAACAGTCAGCTGAGGCACCGCCGGGCTGCTAGCGTGGATGGGCCTGGGCGCAAGGATGCTCCGCTGAGTGGTGTGCTGGGTGCTGTCAGGGTGAATGTGGTCGAGGTGGTAATGTTGATGTTGTTCCTGGGGGAGAGTGTGATGGTGGTTGGCTGGCAGCGGGGACAGCGGCATGTCCTGCTTGTGCCTGCTGCCGTGCGCTGCTGCCGCACCACCACCCAAGTGGCTCCCACCAACTGCACGCATGACAGAAGGAGCCTCTGGCATGTAGTTGGCAGATGGGAGCATGATATGTGGCTGTGGTGCTTCAGTGCCTGTGCCAGCTCTACCGTAGACTGCTGGTGCCGCTGGAGCCGTTTGGCTGCGCAAGCCGTGGTGCAGGGCCCCAGGCACCGTGGCAACCCCCATCTGATCCTCAATCACCTCAAGCTCAGCGCCTGCCTGGGCCCTGTGCCGGCGTGGCTGCTGTACGGATGGTGCAGAGGGCGGGGAGTGGCGCTGTGTGGGGAAAGATGCCGAAGGAGTTGCATCACCCGGCCCTGATTGCAGCGGGCTCCCAGCCCTGGCGCTTGTGCCTGCGCCTGTGTTTGCACCTGTGCCTGCACTGGGCGTGGCAGCGGTGCCGTGCAGCGAGCTGGTGGGGTGGACCGGGGACATGGATGGGCTGTCCCTGTTGAGGTCCGGCCCCAGCTCCACCTGTTGGTTTTTTTCTTTTTTTCCTGTTGGTTTTTCATGCCCGTGGCCGTCGGCATAGTGTGCGCCAAGGGCACCAGGTGCTGCAGCCGCCGCCACAGCAGCCATGCCAGCTGCCACCTGAAGCTCCGTGTCCATGCAAGTGATAGGGACTGGGTCGATGGCCGCCGGCAGCGCAGCCGGGCCCCCCAACGGCAGGGAAGGCAAGGGGTCTGGGGCAGGGGCGCGGGCACGCGCAGGGCGCTCCGGGAGGCTCTCTGGGTCCACCCATCCACTGCTGCCGGGCTGTGCCCCGCTGTGAGAGGCCTGAGGCGGCGTGCAGTGTGGCAGCAAGCATGTGGGAGCACCAGGGGGCTGGCTGTGCTCCACTGCCTGCTCTGTGCATCGAGCCACTGGTGCTCCTGCCTCAGGTGGGTTCGGTGGAAGCAATGGCGCTGCTGCCAGCACCGTGCCACCGGGCTGCCCCAAAAGAGATGTGTGCGGGCCTGTGCCAGCCAAAGCTGCACCTGCACCTGCCAGCCGGCGGCGGCGCAGTGGGCGTGCTGGAGGCAGTGAGCTGGCCCCCACTGCTGCGGCCCCACCCGCAACTGCAGCGGTAGGGCCGGCCCTTCCATCCCCAGTGAGCTCCATCTCCACCGGTGCTTGCATGGAACTGAGCCTAGGTGCAGCTTCTGCCACATCCAAGCACCTGCCAGCACCTGCTGCAGCAGCTGCACCAGCGCTCCCCTGCGCAACGGCCTGGTGGGCCTTGGGCTCTGGTGCTGCTTGCTGCGGCTCATCACAGCGGCTGCCGCGTACCTTCTTCATACGCCGCGTGCCCCCAGGTGCCTCCTCCTGCGCCGCGGCCCGGGCAACCATGGCCATTGCCCGCTTGCTTGCAGGCCGCCGCTTGCACGCATCTGCCCCTGCGCGCGCTGCCGGCTCAGCGTTTCGCCTTGGGTGCACGTGCGTGTTCGTCTTTGGGCGCGCCAACGCCGGCGGGTCACTGAAAGGGCCAGCTCCAGTACCTCCAGCGCCTGTATTGGGGCCACCAGCACCGCCCTGCACTGCGCTGCTGCCACCAGCGCCATTGCCACCAGCGCCGCTGCCACCTGCCGCAGCACCCGCCGCACTGTCTGACAGATGTCTCTTCAAAATTAGACTGGGGGCTGCCTGCGCAACTGCGCGTGCAGGTGCAGGTGCAGGTGCCGGACGTGCTGCGCCCTCTCCAGCGCTGGTTCTTGCATCCGCAACGCCTGGTGCACGGCTCGGGCTGCGCCTGCGCAGCCCCTGCGCGTGCACCGCACCCTTAGCCTGTGCTTGGACAAGCAGCCCACTGCCTGAGCCTTGACGATGCACCAAGGTAGCAGATGTGGCAGCACTCGGAGCAGCAGCAACTGGAGGGCCAACAGAGCCCCCTCCGCCTGAGGACGCACGTGCCAGGGGAACGGGCCGGAAGATGCCCGCACACACTCGAGGCACCGGGGCGGGGCCCACTGGCACCAAGGCACCACTTATCCCGGGCGCTGCCGTTCCTGTGTGACCGGTGTCCTTCTCCTGGTCATTCAACAGAGCCGCACCAAAATCCTGTGTCCCTGTGGTGGCTGCGCCAAGGCTGAAGCCGCTGCGCCCCGACGCACTCCCCGAGTTATTGCCGGCAGGAACCACTGAGGGCGGCACTGCTGGAGAGGCCGAGGGCTGGCCGCTGTCCCTAGGCCCTGGTGTCTCGCAGTCTCTGGGGAGTTGCCTGGCCCTGTGAGATGAGTTTGCATGGTGGGCGACACGCAGGCCTGGGCCCAGGCCGCTGCCCCTGTCACCCCGCCCAAGCCTGTGTTGCTCCTGCTCCTGGGCTGTTGCCAGTGGCCCCACCACGGTGCTGCCCGTGGCCACCCCGGCAGGTGCAGCAGTTGCTTTCTTGGCAGGTGCTGTAACAGCCGCCATGGCAACACCTGACGGTGCAGCCATGTCACCGGTTGGCGGCTGCTTGCGTGGCTTTGTGAACGGGTGGTGCACCCCGACTATGGCAGGTGGCTTGCGTGGCATGCCAGGCAGCAGCACACGAGCCCTGCTGCTGGTCCCACTGCCAGCGCGACCTGGTCCCCTGCCCAGTGCAGCCATTTGCTCTGCTGCTGCGCCTGCTTTTGCTGCTGCCCCTGTGCTCTTGGGCTGTGCCCCACTGCCTGCAGCCTCCTCTTCCTCCTCCTCCTCATTGCCCTCCTCCTCCTCATCACCAGCGCCATCTGTTTGAGGGATGTTTGGATGGGTGGGAGGCTGGGGTGGGGGCTGAAGCCGTGCGCCTGGGGGTTGTTGTTGGACAGTACGATGCTGCTGCTGCTGCAATGCAGGATCCACATGTGCAGAGTGTGGCTGCCCCCCTGGTACTTGCCCCCAAGGCTGCTGCTGGTGCTGCCCTGTGCCTTGCAATGGCCAAGCAGGAGGTGCAGCGTCATGGGGAAGCAGGCCGTTGGTAGGGCCAGGGCCACCCATGTACTGCTGCCCTGAGGCAGCTGTACTGCTTGGCTGCTGGCGGGCAAGTGGGACCTGGGCTGGTTGGCGTGGAGGAGGAGGCCACGGAAGTGGGGGGGGCTGCTGGAGTTGGTGTAGTGCTTGCGTGGACTGGGCTGATACGGGGCCCGCCAGGTGGCTGCCAGCCACCTGCCCAGGGGGATTGCCTACCCGGGCCTTGGAAGGTTTGCTGCCGGTGGGTGGGGTGCCTGTGGCTGGTCGAGGATGTGGCTGGGGGCGTGCCCAGCTGGGCACCTGGGAGGGGCGGCTAGGGGAGGGGGAAAGCACCAGGTCCTCCATGTCCACTACAAACAGTACAGATCAACAGATCACAGAAATTCAAGTCGTGTCAGGCGGGTTGTTATTTCAATTGAATCGGGTTGTGAACCGGGTCGCATCGCATCATGCCAAGCGTGGCGAGGTCTAGCCAGGCCAGCGCAGGCCAGGTCGTGGAAGGTTGATCATGCCACAGTGTGGTCAAGGGCATGGCAAATGAAGATTCGCTGCTACTACAGCTCGCTGCTTGCAGGCCAACGTCAAAGGATGTGTGCCCAGGCTGCCGCAAACCATTCAGCCGTACCCAACTCACCAACACGATGGACAGGTGTGCCTGGCACTGGGCTGCGCGCCAGCAGCTGCTGTGATACAGGCGGCACCGGCTGCCACACGCGCTGCTGTGGCTGTTGGGACCGCAATACATCCGGCATAATAGTGGTCGGGGGCTGGCGCCACGCACCACCGCGCCCAGCACTTCCCTGTGCGTGCTGCAGTGTTTGGAGCGCAGCCGCAGACACAGGTTCAGCCGCGTCCGCAGCTGCTGCTGCCAATTCACCTCCTGCCGGCATGTCACTCATCTCATAGCCGCCGAGGCTCGCCCCACGCATGGCCCCCTCGCTACCTGCATCACTGCCCAGTGCCATCCCTGCACCCGCGCCTGCACTGCAGCCGGGCGCTACCGCCGCTGCCGCAGTTGTCACAGGCCGCTGATGCAGCTGTGACGCTGGAACTGCTAGGGAGGAGTGACCACCAAGGTCACCATCCACATCATAGATCTCCTCACCCTCCTGCCATGGCAGTAGTGGTCCGTCTGACTCAGCATCCCAGCCAGTCAGACCAGGCGCACCCTCAGCAGCCGCCCCTGGGCCCCCTGTAACCGCTGAGGCGGGTGCAGGGCTGTGTGGGCTGGGTGCCCCGTCTACAGGCAAGATGAGAAGCGGCGGCATGGGCAGGGGTGTGGGTGCGAAACGCTGTGGCCCTCGCACACGTGCCCGCTTGGCTGCCGAGCCCATACCCTCTTCCTCCTGCGGGCGCCGGCTGCCATGGTCCAAGCTGCCCCCTGCCTCCCCCTCCCCCTCATCCCCTGGTCCACCACCACCCAGCCCACCTGGACTGAGCGCACTCGAGTTGACAGGACCTCGCTGGCTGCTCTTCGGTGTGCGGTTGGGGCCAGGCACACCGAAGCCTCCTGGCCGCTGCCCGGCAGCACGCAAACTGGGTCCATGCCGGGTGGGGCTCGTGCCTGGACTAACGTCGCCACTCGCACCGCTTTCTTTGCTACTGGTGCTGCCACCACAAGTACCTTCCCGGCTTGGGCTCGCCCCACAGGCCGCCTCTGCCCCTGTGCCCTCGCTGTCTGTCGCCAGGGCATCCATCAGTGCCTGCATGCCACTGCCCTGCAGCAGGTCCTCTAGGCTACCACCGGCCCCTTCTTCCCCCTCATCCTGCTCCTCCTCTCCTCCCTCCTGCTGTTGATCCCTGGCTCGCCCATGAGGCACTCCCCCGGCGTCCTCCCCCTCGACATCCATTCCCTCTGAACCCAGCTCGCCTGCGGCTGGGCCCGGCCAACCCTCCACCTCCAAGCCTGCCTCTGGTACTGGCTGTGCCGCATCGACATCCATCCCATCATCATCTGCCTCACTGGCCCCAGCCTCCGTATGGCCCAGCTCCTGCTCTGCTGGCATAAGCCTGCCGAAGGAGGCTACGTGCCCCTCCTCCTCCTCCACATCCTGCTCCAGCTCCTGCCCCTCCTCCTGCCGATTCTGCTCCTGCCCCTGCCCCTTTTCATCCCCATCCTGCTCATGGCCCCGCCCCTGCTCCAAGCCATCGCCCTGGCCCTGCAGCGAGCCGCGTGGGGATAGCGGCGGGGAGGGCAACGGGGAGGGGGTGCCCGAGCTCAGGGCCCCCTCCAAGTCCTCCTCAAATCCTAGAATGATGCCCTGGCTCTGCAGCTGCATGCGCCGCCGTTGCAGCTGTGCTGCACGTGCCCTCAGCGCCTGGGAGGCCACAGCCTCATTCAGCAGTCCGACGCCTGACTGGGGATGTATTGATTGCAGGCCAGGTGTGCCCACTTCAAACGCTGCAGCCCCTGCCCCTCCTGCCCCGACAACGCCCTGCCATGCGTGTTCATGCCCCGCCTTTTGCTCGTGTGCTGCTTCTAGAGCCTCATCTCCAAGCAGCAGCCGAGCGTCCCAGATGGCCTCATCCTGTTGGACGTCCCGCGCGTGCTGGCTGTACAATGGGGGCAGTACGGTGGCGGGCGCGTACTGCGCGTGTGACTGGGAGCCCAGTACGGATTCAGGTACAACCGACGCTGGAGTTTCTGCCAGAGAGCTGGGTGCTGGTGTGTGATGTGGCTGTGACGGGTGGGGCGTGGCAGCAGGCGGCTGTGACAGTGAAGGTTGATCAGGCAGCTGCTGTGACGCAGGCGGCTGGCTGTACGCATGCAACAGCTGCTGGCTGTACGCCCGAAGTAGCGTCTGCTGCTCCTGCAGTGATGTGAGTGGGCCGGTGGGCTGTGACATGCGGGATTGTGACACGTTTGGCTGTGGTGGTTGAGGCTGTGACGGCTGTGATGCAGCTGGGGTGGCAGCTGGTGAGAAGCCCTGCGTGGCTGGCACAAGCTGGGTGCCAGAAGGGGTGGCTGCTGCAGATACCAGTGCAGGGACAACCGACTGGGAGACACCAGGTTGTGAGGGAATAATGTGGGGTATGGGCATGGCTGCAGCTGCAGCTGCCTCACCTGTGTCCATTCCAGTAGTTGGTGCCAGCTGCTGGGAGCTGAACGGTTGCTGGCTGACCTCCTCTGCCAGAAACGCCTGAGGGTCCAGTTGGCTGGCGGCTTCCTCTGCTGCTGCCGCCAGCTGAGTCAGCAGGCCGAAGGGCAGCGAGGCGGCAGGCAGGCCCTGTGACAGGGCCTGTGACAGTCGTTGTGATGTGCCACGTGGCAGCGGCTGTGGTGGACCCATGCGTTGAGAGCCAAGGGCCCCCTGAGAGCCAGGATTCCCCTGCGAGCCAGCATGCACCAGGAACGGCGTGTGCGGTACACCTTGTGGCAGCGGGCCGCCGCTGCGTGTTGTGTGAGTTACACTGACGGCACGCGGGGGCAGGGCTGGACGCGCCACATTTAATGTGCCTCCTGCCTGCGCCGCTGCAAACGGGGTGCTGAGCATCACTCCGCTGCGGCCTGCAGCTGTCGTCTCGAACGGCAGCCTCAGCCCAGCAGCATGCGCCCCTGGCCCAGCCACGGGCGTGTGTTCAGGCCATGCAGCAGCACCACCACCCTGTGACAGCGGCCGTGTACCAAAGTCTGGCTGGCGTTGTCTCCTCTGGGTCAGTGCCTGTTGCCGTGCAGCCATCACAGCGGCCACGGCCTCATCCCCAGGACCAGACATGACGTTTGCTGCCACAGCCGCATGCAGCAGCGCAGCATGGTGAGGCGCGACCTGCACCCCCTCCTCATCACCAACCTCCTCCACAGCACCTGCTGTGCGCCCTGCACATGGCGGCCCAAGATTCTCCACAGGAACTGCTGCAGCCCATGCAGCCTGTACATCAGCCGAGGCCCCGGTACCATCATTCTGCACCTGCAGCTTGGTGGCTGGTGTGTCAGGCATGCGCTGCAGCGTGGCCGGCCGCTGCCATGACACAAACTCTGCAGACGCGGGCCACTCCTCGTCACCCAACCCCAGCAGAGCTGCCGCGCCTTGATCTGTGCCCACCCCCAGGCCACGGCGTGTGGGCGCGGGTGTAGCCATGCCTTGTGACAGGATCGCGGGCCCATGCAGAGGCGTGTCAATGCCTGCGCCCGGTGTACTGCCCCCTGGGACCTCAGCAGCTGGCATGTGGGCATTGAATGTCTGGTGCTGTGGCTGGGGTGCATCCACAGCTAGTTCCAGCGCCTGTGCGGTGTGTGCAGCTTGTGCAGCAGCCGCAGTGGCGGCGGCTTGCAACGCGTCCTGCTGTGCATGTGTTGCCGCGATGTGCTGCGGCAAGAAGCGCAGACAGAAGGCACAAAGCACTACATTTGCGTTAGGGTGGGTGTCGTGGTAATGTGTAGCAGTAGTAGGAACCTTGTCGATGCTTGCCAGGGTTGCGGCGCCGCCTGCATGCTGGTAGGCCATGGCGCCTTGTGTGAACGTGCACGTTCTGGGCCACCCCATGGCAACAGCACAACAGCACAGCAAAGCGCAGCAAAGTGCAGCACAGCAGCGCACAGTACAGCGCAGCAAAGCGCAGCGCAGCTGTAGCGCGCATGCATCGCCCCACTCACCGCCAGCTCGGCACGTACTGCCTCCACTGCAGCACACAGCGGCCGGGGCGTACGCGGTGGTGAGGGTGGACGCGGCGGTACCGCGCCCCCGCACCGCGCCGCCTCCTCCGTCCACAGCGGCTGCAGCGACTGCAGCAGGCTCGCGCCCTCATGGGCTGTATCCAGCGGTGCACGGATGGCCTGCGGGCTTGGCGGCGGGTTGTGTTAGAGCCGGGATTGAGCAGGAGCAGTGCACGGGTGCAACAAGCCAGCGGAGACTGGAGTTCGCATGAGTGGAACTAGTGGTGCGCGGCAACCGTCCATGCGCCTGCAGGTGTGAAGGTTTAAAGGGGCACAGATGCCAGCATAGTCACATACGATGGCACATACGGTAATCCTTTGTCGCTGTCTCATTCCCCAATCTCACACACCTGGTGCCGGTTGGCCACGTCCTCAATGCACGCATCCAGCTCCAGTGCACATATGCTGTGGCGCGGCAGCTCGCCGCGCACACACACGTTAGAGGGACCCACGATGCGCCGCGGCGCAGGGGCTGCCAAGTCAACCGCCAAATCCGTGGCGAGCCATGCCCCCTCACTGCAACCACCACCGCCACCGCCGCCGCCGCCACCGCCGCCGCCGCCGCCGCCACCGCCGCCGCCGCCACCGCCGCCGCCGCCACGACCGGCAGCAGCAGCACCCCCCGCACCTCCCGCATCAGCTGCTGCACCAGCCACGCCGGCCATAGCCACGCCCGCGCTGCTGTCCGCTGCGCCCGGCACTGTCTTGCAGGTCCACACCGCCAGCCGCTGGCTGCCAGTCAGCTGAGAGCTACCACAGACCTGTGCCTGGGGGCTCAAATGCCCAGGTAGAGCTTCAGCTTGCACCGGATGCCGGCCTTGGGCACCGCTGTCCTGCCCAGCTTGCCTAGCAGTGCCCTCCCTGCAATCTGCTGTAACCTGGCCCTGCCCCTGGCTGGTCCCCAAGGCTCCCAGTGAGAAGTGCGGGATGGAGCCCCCCCTGTGGTGGTGCGCGTGCTGCAAACCGTGATGCAGGCCTTGCTGAGACGCTGCGCCTGGTGCTGCTGCGCCTGATGCGTCGCCCGTGCTGCGTGCCGCGCCGCTGGCCCCAGCCACAGTGGCTTGGTCCTCGGCCTCAGCGTCCCATCCAGGGCGAGGCAACGGGTGGGTGGCAGGCAGGGGCGGGCGGAAGGTGCAGCGGTCCAGGGCCACATGACCCATGCCCATCAGGTTCAGGTCCATCTGCAGCAGTACGTGCAATACAAGCAGTACATGCTGTACAATCAGGATATGTAGTGCATGCAGTGCATGAGGCGCATGAGGTACCCGCAGTACACGCCGTTCACGGCATGGACGGTGTGGCAGCACGTCACTCTGGCTGTGGGTGTGAGGAGCTCAGTTGCCATACGTGTAAGCTTATCATGCATAGCCGAACACATGTGGCCCCACTCGGGGCACATGCGCAGCGCCTGGCACTGGCAGGCTGTGAACACACACAGAACCCAGCTGCAGGCGATGCACCATTCCAGCCACGTCACAGGCTGCGTTCACCAGCGACGGTCATCCCAGCCCATCGTATGACAGCTGATCCCCTCCACTCAAGTCACAAGCCTCCTGACAAGCAACCCCTGGCGCGGGGGCATGCCCCATGCCGCACCTTGACCTGCAGCAGGTATGGCAGGTGGGACTCGTACGGTTGAAAGCGGTGGCCCAGCACCGCGCCGCTGTCCAGCAATGCTGCCGCCTTGCCCACCTCCTGAGGGTTGTACCTGTGGTGGATAGTGGGGCGCATTCAGAATCACAGGGTGTGGGGCGTAGGACGTGGAATTCTCATCTGGGGATTGTGACGTGCAATAATTCTGCTCCAGGACGCTGTCCACGTCCCCGGACAAAATCAGGGAACGCAGCCCTGCATCCAGCACGCTGTCCCAGCACGGTTGTAAGACCCGCACGCCACCAAGTGACTCGTCTTCCCCAACTAAAATCCAATTGAACAAACTTGATGACATGAGGTGGAATGGCTCACAATGAGATCTTGGCAAAGACGCGCTCCTTGGGGTGGTAGCCATAGAAAGGGCGGCCACGCACAAGCTGTACATTGTGTACTGCCTGCCAGTCAGAGCCAGACGGGGAGTGAGTGGGCGGCTACTTGTGGGTGGGGCCTGTGGAGGCTCGACTTGTTGCAGTGTTCCCCGTTTGCCGTGCAGTTCATCCACTGTGCAGTTCATGGATGCAAGGTGCAGAGGTGCGGTGCAAGGTGCAAGGTGCAAGATGCTGTTCACGCACACTTGTCACGGCAGAGGGTGGGCTTGGTTGCCGAGGATGCATGAGTTGCGGTCGTGGGCATGGGTTGTTGGTTGGGATTTGGGGGTGGGCTTGCGGGTGGGGGTGGGGGTGGGGGTGGGGGTGGGAGGAGGGGCCGAGGCCCAGGATTTCCACCCACATGCGCATGCAACCAACACACCAACTTGCAGTCCATGTGTCATGGCAGCCACACCTGGCGCTTGGTTGCAGCTGCGCCCGCATCTGGCCCGCCCGCCCCGCCTGCACCCAGTGCGGCGCCTAGGGCGAGCGCCTTATCGAGTGCCGCGGCCAATCGGCGGAGGAATGACGCAGCTGCGGTGCATGGCGCACAGAATGGGGACGTCACACTTGACCCCATGTCAGCATCTCACGAGATGGAGAGTGCCATGATGGCGTCTTGAACACGTGCATGACGTCACGGCACGGCGCAGCATGGCACAGCACGGTGCAGCACAACAGCGGCGCGAGGCCGCACCTTGCACCGGGTGCCCTGGCAGGTCATCATCGTATGGGATGTACAGGTATGGAAAGGCCTACGGCACTCACAAAGTGCACACGCATGGGTTATGTAGGTGTGTGTTGACTCAAGGCATGCTGCCCCTGGGCTGGCAGGTGGGCGCCTGGGGCCTCAGCATGCACAGCACGGCACGACAGCCGCATGCAGCTGGGATGCAACCCGGCTGCACCACGCGCCATGCTCACCACAGCTGGCAGCAGGCAGGAGGCACTTGTTGGGCCATGCAGCAGCCGTGCCGCTGGGCAAGACCTGCAGGGCTGTGCTGCTGAGGAGACTCCATGGCATGCAATTTGGCCATGTCATGCAATTCATGGTCCAGCACGGGATGCATGATGAGGCTGATGAATGCACAAATTCCCCGATCACACCTTGTGCAGATGTACGCACGCCTTCTGGCCCGCAGGCGTGGATCCAAATATGCGAACCACTGGCACCAGGCCGATCGCCACGCCCTCAAAATAAGAGAAGCATACGTCCAGCCCCGGAATGGGCGGTGCCATGTAGTAGTCAATGGACACCAGCCGCACCAGGACTGGTGCGTCAGCCGTTGGCAACTCAAGCATCAAATTTTCGGCCCCAAGCGGGCAAGGGATTTCTTCTCATCGTCGGAAGCCTTCTTACATTCTGATGTAGATGGACAATGCATTTTATGGTTGTATTGCTAGATAATATAAATGGTCTGAATGATTGGAAACGAGCCCTGATCTGTGCCCTCATCAGGGTTTGTTGGAATTTTTTCTGATGTTGTTGATCATGCTGCGATGGATAATTCTAATTTCAATGTATCGGGCGGAGCCACCCGCAACCACGCTCCAATGAACGAGTTTGCTTGGGCCAACCTGCCTGGGTTGGCACAACTCAAAATTGTGTCTCTGCTTCCCGTACACGCTCTTCTACATGCACGATGCACATGCCGCGAACTCAGGGATCTGGCAGACATGCGGATCAATCAGATGGTGCTGCGAAGCTCAGAGCTTGGGCAGCAGTCCGTGCAGCAGGCAGAGCCTGGAAGCCCTGGTGACGAGGACGGCCTCCCAGTAGACATGGCACCGTTGCATGCATTATTGCAGCAGTTACTGCACGTCCCTGGCTTTCAGAACGCCGTCGCCAATGCAGACCTGGCACAGTTGGCGCAAGCTGTGGCAGCTGCTCCAGATGCAGGACTTGAGCCTGGTCTGTCCCTGCCGGCACCCCCAGTTGCAGCTGTCATGCCTGGCGCCGGCCCGGCTGAGGGGGAACAGGGGGCTGTACAGCAGCAGCAGCAGCAGCAGCAGCAGCAGCAGCAGCCGACACCCTCCCTTGAGACACAGACCTACGCACGTGCAGTTAAGGCGTGGGCCGGGTCCCTGCAGCGTCTCAAAATTAAGGGGCGGGAAAACACACTACAGCCCTACACTCATGTGCGCTCGCTCCCCCTGCTGGCCCCCCTGATCGCGCGCATGCCACACCTCACCCACCTCACCCTTGATGATTTGGAGATCTCTGCGGACACGCTGCACGCACTGGCCACGGCGGCACCACCCTCCCTGACGCGCATCGACCTGGCGGTGAGTTGCTGCAAGTGCTGGAAGGGGGCAGCCGGGCGGGGGCATGGGTAGGTGCGGAGGCCTCGTTTCGATGCTGTCTCTTTTCGTGGCTTAATAGTTATTTAGCTTATCGATGCTGTCTCTTTTCGTGGCAGTGTTGCCCCCAGCTTATGATGCTGTGGCTGCTGGTGCGTGTGCCATGTGAATGGTCACCAACACTGCCGCCACCACACACATTGCTGCGCACCTCGTCTGCCTGAGCCTCATCGAGGGCCACACAACATGCCAATGCCCTGAATCCAGACTTGGCGGCAGACCAGACCATGTATGGGCCACGAGCGCGCTCCTCCTGTCCTAAAACAATGAATATTGTGACATGAATGTGAATAGTTTGACAGCATGTATGAACGTGTGCGCGCTCCATGTCGCAAGCTCACATCATCCTCGTGTAGCATGTGCTCTGCAGGGCACAGGGGAGAGCAGGTGGTCTGTCGCCATGTGGGCAGCACTTGCAGCGCTGCCATCCCTCGCCCACCTCAGCATATCTGGCTGGATGTTCTGTGGCACCGAGGGTGACGGCCTGGCTCAGGTCTCGCAGCTACGGCGGTTGGACTTGAACAACGTGCGTTTGACTTGTTGTCTTGTCAGCAGCATGCGTGCACGCATGCCAGACTCACACGGCTGCAAGCCTTTAGGACATGAACCTGGAGATGAATGGCACGAGGCGGCGGTCAGGCTGTGCAGTGTGGAGTGCGCGGTCACGATTGCGGCACATCGCGCTGTTTCAAATGTGCCTGTGCGCAGTGCAGCAATGTGGGTGAGGGCCTGGGTGCTGTGTCAGCGCTCACAGGGCTCACACGCTGGGCGTACAACAACGTGCGCTACTCGCACGCAATCGATTGGGAGTTTTGTGGAGTCAGCACGCTGAAAGGTGGGCACGGTGCGGGGTGGTGTTCACAACACGTGAGACAACGCATGAGGGACAGGGACGGGGGGGGGAGGGGGGGCTGCAGAGCGTTCTGGGGGTGCTGGTAGCTGTTTCTTCTGGTAGCTCTTGATGAAGGAAAATTCCGGGCAAATTCCCATAGCTCTATTGGAAGATGAGCGTCAACGGCTGTATCTAGGCGACAGCAGGTACACAGCAGAGGGGCACAGTAGGGGCCGCTGTGGACGGCCGTCAACAGCTGTTGTAAGAGGTTGTTATTGTGAAAGGCGCCCGCTGTGCTGTTGCCTGGGGAAGGTCCTGAGCATGCTCCTCCTGGCTATCACCCTGCCGACTGACTGGCTGATTGGCCGGCTTGCTGGTTATGTTGTGCAGGCCTGAAGGTGCTGGAGGCGATGGAGTCTGACTTCTTCCCAGACGAGGTACGTACTACTGCTACAGACTGGCCAACTTCCATCTGACAGGGTCCGGTCACCTCACCAGGGTCTGTTTCCACACTGCTCATAGAGCCTACCTGTAGTGGTTGTACTGCCAGTTTGGAATACCAGCTGCCAGCAATGATGAGTTGCGTGGTGCAGTGCCGGCAGCCACGTGGCTGTGCAACAGGCAATAACAGGATGCCGGAAGGCTTGCTTGCGGCACCAGAAATCAAGAGCACGGCAGCTGGGACGGGAAAGGCCATTCCAGGCATCCCATCGAAAGCTGAGTACACATCAGCCATGGAAATTCTTGCACGCCTCCTCCCTTGAACCCCCCATCATATGGAAGTGTGCGCATGACGATGCGGTGCATGGTGTCATGCGGCGACCGCAGGTCTCCTCGTGGTGCTCACTCTCCTCGCTCACCTCCTTGTCCATGTCATCCCAGTATCAGCTCACACTCGATGCGGTGGCGGCCACAGTGCCTCGCATCTCATCGCTGGTGGGTCACCACGTCTCGAGTGCGCCTGCTGATGGTACAATGCAGGCTGGACAGCTGACGCGCCGTAGATGCTCACTCCATCTAACAGACTTGACGTGGCATGATGTGACTCATCGTGACTTGATTGGAGACGTGTCCTGACTGGCATGACATGACTTGACGTGACTTTGCTTATCTCGCTGCCCGCTATCGGCTTTCGTTCTACCCACCGCTGCCTGCCTGCTCTACCAGAGCTTGTGCCATCCTTCCATTGCTTGCCGTTGCTCTCGCCGCCCATTTGTACTGCAGGTCGTACTGCAGCTGCGAGACATACTGCTGGACGCGCGGCTGCTGGCGGCGCTACAGGCCGGCACGCCGCACCTCGCATGCCTGCGTGTGGCATGGATCCATGTGACAGCTGCGGATGTGGCGCAGTGTGGGGGCCCTGGCGGTGTGGACGAGGAGGGGGAGGAGGAAGAGGAGGAGGAGGAGCAGGAGGAGGTGGTTGAGGATTGGGCCCAGGCCCCAGGGTTTGGTGTCCGGAAGCGTGACATGGACGATCGCATCAAGGATCATGTGGATGAGCTTCTGGCGGCGTACTCGTCGCTGCTGCACAGAAAGGCGGAGGCTGTGCAAGTAAACGAGCAGAGTATAAAGAGCACCGCAGACCTGCAGGCAGCGCTCGTGCCCAAGGTGCGTTGGCGCTCATGGGCGCTGTTTGAGGATGGGATGCTGTGCTGCGTGTCTGCACGCCTGCATAAGCCATGGCAGCATGCAGCACCCTCACCGCATGGATGTGTGATGTCACCCCGCACGGGTGGACTCAGCTGTGACGCACCAGCCGATCAGACAGGCCTTGTGCCTCTGCCTTTGGCAGCTCTGGCTGACGCTTCAAATGCCCTCTGTCCTCTGCCCTTGGCAGATCTGGCTGACGCTTCTAATGACTGTGTGCCTGGCTTGTTCCATGCTGAGTTGCAGGTGGCCAAAGTCCTAGTGGGGCCCCTGGCCCGCTTTGCGGCCCGAAGTGTGGTAGCTGGGCTAGGTGCGCAACACATGGCCGATGCCGCGCTGCAGGGCCCTGCTGTTGCTGGTGAAGGTTCTACCAGCAGCAGTCATGCACCAGGTGGCAGCAGCAGCGGTGGTGCCAGCGGATCAGTAGCAGGAGGTGAGGGCACGGTGCCACCAGCTGATGCAGCTGTGAACGCGACACAACAGCATCACCCCATGCCGGCTGCAGGAGTAGGTCCCACTGCAGCCCCCACAGATGCCAGTGCCAGTGGATGTCACCCTCTCATGGGTGGTGGTCCCAGCGTTTGGGAGCTTGTGACCGCGGCATTGGAGCAGCTGCGGGTGCGGCTGTCGTTGCTGGTGCGCCAGCAGGTGCTGAAGAGGACCATGACACCGGCTGTGTCTAAAGTCATCGATGGCTGCCCCAGGCTGCTCCAAGACCTGGATGAGCTTATTGCGATGGTCGTGGCTGCAGCTGTTGAGAAACAGGCGCATGGCATGCACGGCCTGGTGGTGCGGGCAGTGGCGCGGCAGGCGTGCCACGGCCGCGCAGCAGCCGCCCTGGCTCTCCCTTCCCTGCAGCACTTGTGCCTCAGCCACGCGTACGATATGCAGCACGCGTGCAAGCTGGCGCTCGGCCACCTGTTCCCCGCGCTCGTGTCCCTGGAGGTTGGCCCGACCATGCCCGAAGGCGGCCATCAGCACTGGCGCTGGCAGCAGCTGTTCGGCGAGTGGCCGCCTGCTGGGCTGGCAGTCGAGCCGCTCCTGGTGCCACTGCCCAGCGTGCGGGGCGCCATTCTGAGCACCGGTGTGTGAGGACCTGCATGGGCTATGTCCTACGTGTCCTGCTGTCTGTGATGCTGCATTGATGTTCTGCTGGGTCACGCCCGTCACGCCAACCACACGCTTTCAAGCGTGCTTGCATGCCTGCGTGCCTGCGTGCAGATCTGCTGTACTGGAGCGGCCTGCCGGCTGTACTGCCTGCTGTGACCTCCCTCACACTTTTGTGTGATGATCTGCCCACTGATCGTCCACTGGTGCGTGTGCGGCCGCTCCCATTTGGCTCTCCAACAGCACCAGCCGTGATTGCGGTGTCAGACTCTGGTGCCTGTTGTGCTGTCGTGTGGGGCCTACTGGGCACCTTGGCGGTGTATGAGGGGGTCCGGCATATTCCATAAGACGGCAAATCTCATAAATAAGCCATAACCTTTGGGGGTCACCAGCACTCACAGCTTGCGTTCCAGTCCACACGCTCATAGGCTGCACGCAGGCGCATGCAGCTGCCGCGTGTGTCCTCATTTGAAGCCGCCCTTGCAACAGTGCACCGACAGCCTGTTGTTTTGCACTTTAGGATTGCATACCGGGTGCCCATGCATGATGATAGGCCATGGTACGTGCCGCTGCTGTGTGCAATGCACCCAGGAGAAGGAGAGCGTCCGCTGGCTGGCAGGCATGCGGCGGCTGTCTCTTCAATACTACTGCACGCTAATGGAGGAGTTACCGGCCGGTGCACTTGCCAACCTGGTGCGCACTGCCGTGGCTGTGCCTGTTGCACAGTACACACGCATTCTGTTGGCCGAGCTGTATAGTTGGCAGGGGCGCCATTACAAACGTGGTGGCAGAGGTGCCATTACCAAGGCCATTGCTTGGCAGGGGCGCCAGCACCAAGGTCCATGGTCTGGAAGCTGCGGCAACCTCGAACCTTACACGTTACAGCGCCATTTCTTTAAAACCACACACCACACACCACAACCCCTGAACCCTGAACTTCTGACCCTGAACAGTGAGCTCTGAGACCTGTACACCTGTACGAATTCCTTTCCAGGATGAGCTGGTCCTGGTGGACTGTGGGGGGATTGGGCGGTCCTGGCTGCTGGCGACTGCGCGCGTAGCCCCGCACCTGCGCACGCTGCGCGTGCTGTGGTGCGTGGGTGCTGCACGTTATGGACCTGGCCTGTTCTGCGCCTGTGCCTTCCACCACCAGCATGTGCAGCATATCTGCATGTGTACTGCCTGGAATTCAATCTATCTGTACTGTGCTCAGGTGGCTCCTGCCGTGCTGGCTGTATTCTAGTTGTGTGAATCAGCGGAAGGTTTTGCGGTGTTGTACACGGTGGTGTGTGCGCCACTGAAACGCAGCCACGCAGCCTCAGAGCACTGAGGAGGTCCTGAAGTGTGGTGTGACCCCCGCGCCTGACTGCTGCTGTGGCCTGGGCCCCTGCCGCTGGCGCATGCCTTTCTGCAGGTGCCGTCCTCATTTCGGGGGGTATGGGCCATTGGACGGAGATGACACGGACACCATTTCAGCTGCTGGTGGTGCTGGTGCTGGTGCTGCTGCTGCTGCTGCTGGTGCTGCTGCTGCTGCTGCTGCTGCTGCTGCTGCTTTTGCTACTGCTGCTGCTTTTGCTGCTGCTGCTGGTGGTGCAGCTGCTGGTGCTGGTGCTACAGGTGCTGGTGCTGGTGCTGGTGCTGGTGCTGGTGCTGCTGCTGCTGCTGCTGCTGCTGCTGCTGCTGCTGCAGGTGCTGGTGCTACAGGTGCTGCTGGCAGCGGCGGCGGGGCACATCAGGGCGGGGACCGTTCAGCTGCCGTTGGCGAGATTGAGCCGGTTGGGCCTGAGGTCGGAGAGGGTGAAGAGGCAGACCCCCTCACGGCGGGTGTCCTCGGCCTGCCCTGGCTTCAGCAGCTGGCGGGTGTGCAGCTGCCGGGCCTGCGGCTGCTGCATGTGGTCGCCTCCCCTGGCTTCATGCTTTCCTTGCGCCACGCGGCATGGCTTCAGAGGGCAGTGGATGGCGCACGTGCGGCGCAGGCAGCCAATGCGGGACAGGCCGCCATGGCTGGGCCTGATACAGGTGCAACAGGCACGGCAGCGGCGGCAACGGGGGCGGCGGTTGCAGCGGGCGGTGCGGATGTGATACCTTTTGACGTGGAGTGGTTTGGGAGGGTAGTTAACAGAGAGGAGATGTGCGCCCACCTGGAGGCCACTGGTGTGGTTCTGCGAGAAGTGGTGCGGTGGTTTTTGGGCCTGGGCTTCTGACTGCCATGCGTGGGCGTCATAGTTGTAAGGTCCTTAATCTGTGCACTATGTAGTCGACATCCGCGTCCCTGTCAACCACGCAGTGTACATGCCAGTCCCTTGGCTGGGTTTTTTTTAGCTGCTCCTCTTCCTCCTCCGCCTCCTCCTCGTCCTCCTCAGACTCAAACTCTCTGACCCCCCGGACCCGGAGGCTGCTGCTGCTGCTGCAGCTGCCGCCGCCGCCCGTGCAGCGGTAGCTGCTGTTGCTGCTGCCTCCCGATCCATTTTCTTGAGCCGCAGCGCCTTGAGTGGAAGCACGAGCAGGCCATCATGCGGCGGGTGCAGAAGATGGTCCAGGGGTGGGCTGACATGCTGCTACCACAAAGCTGCTGTTGGTGGTAGCAGCCTCAACTGCTGCTGCTCTGGTGCTGCTGCTGGTGCTGCTGTAACGGCTGCTTCTTGTTCCGCCCAACTCTCTGACGCGGGCATTTATATTGTTTTTCAAGCGAGCTTGGTATGGCTGCACCCATGTGTTCTTTCCTGGTGGCTGCTGCTGCTTGCTGTACCTGGTGCTGGTATCCGAAGCTCCTTGCTGCAGAAGCATCGAACGCCTGTTAAAACTGCCAACCAGCTCACAACATCGACATGCTTGTTTCAGTTGTTTGTGTTCTTCTGGAATGAGTAGTGTGACAGTTGGGTCTGGTAGCGTCCATGTGCATGTGAAGCGGTATAGTGGTGCAGCAACGCAGTACGAGTGCTGCCTGGCCCACATCCTGTGCATGCGGTACAGGCCGAGTAAAGTGAGTGACATGCAAGCAACATGAGTGGCATGCAAAAGAGGGAGAGCTATGCATGGGTGCACTGCATGAGAGATTGAATCTACGTCACATGGCTGCACATGCTGCACTGTACGTGCTGCAGCTTTGCAGGTGGTTGGTGTCGACTGCTGTAGCTAGCGCTTGTTCCTTGGCAAGATGTGGGCTCGCCATGGAACTGTACCTAGCGCATTGTTCAGGTGCGCAAGGATGGTGGGCTGCTGCAGTTGCAAACCCAACTTACAACCCATGCTGTTGATTGAATGACACCGCATGCTGGCTGCACAAGTCTGCTATCCCTCGAAGCTTGGACGTCTTGAGGCATTGGTACAGGCATTCGAGAGCACTGCTCCTCTGTCTCAAAGTGCATAGCATGAGCAGGCCAGCTGACAGCCCATCACAGGCAGCAAGTGTCTTGCAGCAGCTGGCAGCCAGGCAGCACCAGCTCAGCCCGCCTTCATGCAAACCAACAATGCCATCCTTCCAAACGATGCTTGCAACCCTAAGTGCAGCGAACCACATGCTGCAGCATCCAGCAACTGAAACACACGGAAAGGAAAAGGGGCCACCCACCCTAATCTCTCATTTATTTTCATGGATACACGCTCGGTGCGTCCGTCATCATATGGCCACGGCACCAGGGCACGTAGCTGCTCTCTTGACAGCTGTGAGGTTTGCCTTGGGCTGTTCCAAGCCAGCAGCCGCTGTTGCTGGCGCTCGTTCTGGCTTGTGCCCACCGGCTTGTGGCCACTACTCCTGACTCGAAGCTGTTGACATTTGGCAGGCCTCACACTCCTGGGAAGTCCACTGAGCGGCTCCTTCACATGTAGTACATACAGTTGGCGAGCTCTTGCCGAATGGTGGCAAACTGCATGACACCTGTGGGTGAGAGAGGAGGCGGCATGCATCCTGCTGCTGAGCACAGCCACGAGCATCAGCCACAGCCCCACGTCTTCAATGGCCATATGGGTTCATACTGCGAGGTAGGTCAAGTGTAATCACAGGGGCTGCAATGGGCCCAAACCCCATCACCCAACTGCAGCCATGTGGCCCCAGCCGCAGGATGATGTCACAGTGCAAACCAGTGGCTACACCAGAAAAGAAAACATCTGCCAGGACATTTGCGGGACATTTGCATCAGCGTTTGAGTGGCACATGGCCAGAACGCTTGCATCAGTATTTGCAAGCATAACGCCGAGGTACGGCGCTGTACCTGCGCCGCCGCTGGGCGCCTCGCTGGCCGAGTCGTCCGAGGTGGATGCGAGCGTGCGGCCACGGAACGCGGCAAGGTGCGCATAGTACGCGGGCGGTACGTACGACACAGACCTGAGCGCATCAGCAGCACGTCAGACAAGCATATGTCAGAGCACATCAGGTGCCTGGCAGCTCCTCCTTCAGAACGGCGCTCAATCATACAATGTGTGATCAGCGTGTGAGAGGCGCGGTACGCACCGTGTGCAGCGCGCGTACGTGAACGACAGCCAGTACGTCAGCAGCTGCAGCCCGTCCGCGCTGAAGCCCATCTCATCCACCTGCACGGAGTGGGTCCAATGATTTCCGTGATACTCGCACATGTGGGGCGAGCATCAAAGATTCCAGCGCTCCTCAGCATGTCACTCTGTCAGTATAGGGCCGTGTTATCATTTATATTATTACTACAGGGCCGTTCAAGACGATTTGGAGCACCCCCTAGCCACTCAATGGGGCACGCGCATAAGGTCTTGAGTGCACCAAGGCCGGCCGCCGCGTGGCCCCCATACCACCCACCCTGCCGCCAGACTCCCCACCCCATCACCAGACTCCTCCGCACCTCTTCCCACCCCTTCCCCAGACTCTTCCCCAGACTCTTCCCCACCTCTTCCCCACCCCTGCAGCTGACTCACCACCCTTCCCCCCGCAGCTGCTAACATGCCGCTCGTGCGAGCAGCCCCACCATAACTCGATGCAGCTGCAGCCCCGGCTGGGCGCGCGCGCACCAGCACGTGGTAGTGCGCCGCCTTGTTGGAGCCCTGGATGCCGGCGTGGGAGTTGAGGAAGAAGTCGAACTCAGAAGGCGCGCAGATGTAGCGGTCCACCACAGTGCCAGGCATCACGTTGCCACTGCAATCATGACATCCAGAATAAATACAGCAAGTGCGGCAAGCAGGAGATCATCAGATTGTATCTGTTATGTATTTGTTATGCATAATCAATACAGTGGGTGCGGCAAGCAGGAGAGAGAGTTTCTTCAAGGTCGGCACCGTGTCTTTGGAATGAGGGCCCCATCAAGCCAGCTGGCATAGTAATGTCTTACCTCTCATGCGCCTCAACACATAATAAGAATAATACATCGGGGGGGGGGGGGGGGGGGGGG
>BDCZ01000652.1:11957-29811 GCA_001662365.1 Chlamydomonas applanata
GGCTGCGTGCTGTCACAGCGGTCACAGCGCTCAGAGCCTGTGCGCGTCACAGCTGCCGCACCCTGCTGCAGCTGCCACAGATGTCACAGTCCTGCTGTGGCCCTTATCGCAGGCGCCCGAGCCGAGTGACGTCGACACTGCGTTCAAGCAGCCATGCTTCAGGCCGCAGTGCAACCTGGGCGCAGATGGTGCTGCGCCGTGCCCCAAGCTCTCTCCGCCTGCGGTTTGATAACCTTTCCAGCTAAAATATATGCCTGGGGCGGGGCTTGGTATCAGAGCTACGGCAGCACGCCGCTGGCAGTGGGACGGACCTGTTGAGTGAACCAGGAGGCAGCCATGCATGGCACACATGCCATAGCGTGCAAGCAGCCATGCGTGGCATATCAGGGCCCAGGCTTCGCATCCCCCTGGTGGCTGGCTTTGTGTGAGGAGGGCACAACATGTGTGAGTGTTGGCTGCGGAGAGGCGGACGCACGCAAGAGCTGACAAAAGGGTGTTTGACGATGAGAGTGGTTGTTTGAGCAGGGTGTCAGTTGTATGCCCATCGGCATGTAATGGAGTGTGCCTAATATGCTCGCAGCATGATGCAGGGGAAGGGATGAGTCGGAGGTGGCTGGAGAGTGCGAGTGAGGGTGATAAGTGTGAGCATGAGGGTGATAAGAGTATTTTCCTTGCTGTGGTGTGAGGCTAGGATGGGTTTTGGCAGTGCCTGGTTTTGTAGCCTGATCTATCTGGTCATGTATGCTTGCCTCAAGTGTTTTGAGCCAGTGCAGGCAGCGCAAGCTTTCACAACTTGTAATGCTTGGTGTGTGCGTTCTCACCATCGCCCAGCAGCACCATTTCAAAAACAAGCAGGCAGGCGGGATGCGTTCTGCAGCATGTCAAGCTTCAAGTGCGTGCAGATGTGTCTCCCCATCTAAGTCACCAGCCTCCCCGGCTAAGGGGCAGGGGGCCAGTGTGCCAGATGCGTGGATTATTACTCTGGCACGGTATCCAAGGCACCGCAGGGCAGTGGATGGCCCAGGGGCTTCGAGTCCTTGCCATCGCGTGTACATGTGTGGGGTGGGGGGTTGGGTGGGGGAGGGGCCATGCAAAGGGTGCACGGATGTTAAGCGTGTGGTGTGGTCTGTGGTCCGCGCCGTCATGCTCTGTACCCATCTCAAGCCAATGGAGGCACCTCTGTCTTGTCTGATTCAGCAACATGACACATCCTTGGGCCAGCCCTAGCGTAACGCCGCTGGCTGGAGCTGTTTTTCATATGTACAATCTTGTGCTGTCCCGTGCTTCACAGGCAGACCAGCACACATTGTCTTCCTGCCTCCCAAACGAAAAATATGGAAATGAATATGAACTGAACTCGTGAAAAGAATAGGATCTACCCGGGAACTACAAGGGATCTACTGCATGCACTCGGCTGCCTACAGCACGCCCCTCACACAGCGGTTGCATGCCCCGCCAGCTTGTCCGCACAGAATGCATACAGCTGCGCATGCAGGCCCTTCCATTCTGCTGCGCTGCGCTGCGCAGCTGCCAGCTGTGCTTCTAAAGCCGCGATGCGCTCCTCGGGGCTCTGCCCATCAGCTGCTGCATCTGCCCCGGACATAGCCACATCTGCAGCTGTGCTCCCACTGGGCCCCACATTCAGCTGCGGTGTTGCGCCCTGCGGCCGCACACCTCCAACTCCACCTGAACATAGTAAGATGGCCCCTGGGTTCAATAGCTGGGAAGCCGCCTGCGGCAGCCGGAGCCCTAGGAGCCCTGCCCCTGCAAACTCGGTGACTGACATGCCACTGGAGAGTCCTGGCCCCATGGCCGCACTCCCATCCAGCACGATGGGTGCACTCTCCCCAGACTGCAGGTTCCCTGCCATGCCTGTGTACTTGGTTAAGGGGGCCAGGGGTTGCAGGCGCTTGGGCCCTGTGCGCAACCCGCCGGCGCTGCCCCCGCCGCCGCCTGCGCCGCTGGGTACGAGGTGGGTGGGCGTGGGCAGGACGAGGAGGGCGCTGACCGGGAGCTTGCTTGGTGAGGGGAGGATGCGCACGGGCTGCCGGCTGCGCACATCCCACACAGCCGCTGTGCCGTCCTCAGAGCCGGAGATCAGGTGCTCACCATCAGGTGACATGCAGAGTGCGTTGACCGCACGCGCGTGGCATGACAAGCGCGCAGACACGCGCAGCACGCCTGCGCCATCGCCGGCACTCAGCCCGCTGCCGTTCGCGGCCGCGGCGGTGCTGCTGCCCCCCTGCATGCTGCTCGTGCTGCCGCCCTCCCCAACTAAACTGACTTCGTAAATCGCGCCCTCGCTGCTGCCTGCATACAGCGTGTGCTCCCCCGCGTCCAGGGCGACGCACAGCGCGGCCGCGGGCAGCGGCACCCGCGCGAGCAATGCACCATCCGACAGCCGGTGCAACGTCACGGAGCGGTCGAGTGACGCCGCGGCGACGAGTGCCGCGCTGCCCGCGCCGCCGGCACCAATCGCCAGCGAAGTGATGGGAAGCGTGTGGTCTGACCACGCATGCAGCGACTGTGGGTTGGCAAAGGCCGGGGAGGAGGGGTCCAGCGACACGTCCAGCATGTCTGCAACCACCCACATGTGTACCAGGGTGTCCTCCGCGCCACTGACTAGCATGCCGCCACATGGCGTGAAGGCCAGGGCGGTCACGGACTGTGATGTGAACATGGCAAATAACAGCAATCAGAAGTCAGTCAGCCACGTCAGGGAGGGGCAATCAGACGTCAGTCAGCCACGTCAGTGAGGCGCAAAGGTACACGCAGCTGGCCCCCACAGGTGGATAAACGCAAGTGGCACGGCATGGCACAGCTGGCGCACAGCCTGGTCGCACACGTCGATGTGGACCGTGCGCCACGGCCCTTTCCTTTTCCCCATCCCCTCAGCCCGCTCCAACCTCGCCACCCACCCGTGCACCTTTCCGACTGATACCCTGCAACTCTTTCCTCGCCACCCTGCAGCTCTGTCCCTGCTACCCTGCAGCAGTTTCCGCGCCAGCCCTGCAGCTCTGGCCCTGCCCCGCCCACGCCTCAGTTGCGTCTGACTCTACCGCACCTTGTAGTGGCCAGCCCAGCTGCGCAGGAGACGCCCTGATGCCGTCTCCCATACATAGATCGCGCCTGACGCACCACCTCCCGCCAGCAGTGCGCCATCGCTGGTGGATGTCACAGCACTCAGCCGCTCCATGACAAAGGAGCGCTGCAGCACTTGGTCCTGTGGTGCGCACGCACGAGGTTCAGGGTCCCAAGGGTCTAGTGTCTGGGGTGCCGGATGTGGTGTTCATGGCTCATGGCTCAAGGATGAGGCCTCAAGGTGTGGGGTGCCATGTTTACGAATTCAGGGGTCAAACGTTGGCAGGTTCAGGTGCTGGGATAGCAGATGGCTGCATGCAGAGTGGGCGTCGGTGCACGGGTGCCCAGCCCCATCCGCAGGTGCTGAGGTGGGAGTTGCTAATAGGGTGCAGCGATGGGGCTGCGCAGCATACATGCATGAAGGCGTACATGTCTCCCCATCTAAGTCACCAGCCTCCCCGGCTAGGGGGCAGGGGGCCAGCGTGCCAGATGCGTGGATTATTACTCTGGCACGGTATCCAAGGCACCGCAGGGCACCAGGATGGCCCAGGGGCTTCGAGTCCTTGCCGTTGCTTGCTGGTGTGCGCGTGTCCGTGTGTGCATGTGAGCACCAATCATAGGCGCAACTGCAGGTAATGTATAACAAAGTGATCATCCGTGATCATCAAAGGACAGGTGCCTTATTGTACCTTGTGCCAAGTCCAGAACTGGAGGGCATCTTTACTTGTCTGTGCTGCCACAAAGTAGTCTCGCCCCACGCAGCACAGTCCATTTCGGGGGCTGCTGCTCGTCTTGTAGGAGGTGAGGGCGGTCCCAGTGTGCAGATCCCTGCACATGCATGGTTGCTCGCATGGGTCAGCCGCCATTATCAGCATCGTTGCATGGATGCCCATGCACACTAGGGCTGCGGCGTCAGGGCGACGGCGAGGCAGGCGCAGGCTCAGCTATCATACGCTTACCAGGCAGACACCACCGATTCCGCGCTGGATGCGAGCAGCAGCACCTGGCGCTGCATTGGCGTGCGCTGTGAAGCTGATTGGTTACCTCATGATCACGCCCTGTATGATTGGCGCTGCAGCCAAATGTGCGCAGCGAATGCTGAATCTATGCAGTCGAGTCATCTGGCCTCTGTTAAAGTTTACAGAGATGTGAGGAACGCGTGTGGGCCAGGACTTTTAGTCAGTGCATACTGCTTACGCTGTGCCCAACAATGGCGATTACGATTTGGAGGCGCCAAGACACGTTCATGGCATGGACCATTCGCATCCTCTGGCCATCGACTTTACAAACGATCGCAAACACGCTGCATGTATGCACAGTACAATGCCTCACAGCCTCAGCCGCTCAAAGGTATGTCCTTGTCTCTGAGAATTGTCACTGGGCATGGGTCCACTCCTACCATGCACCTGCGCGCACAAGTAGGCGGCCTAGGCGCCCCCTGTTCTTTACCCCGGCACCCATGTCAGCTGTTACCACGCCGCCACCCCGCCGCCACACAGGCCGTGAAACTGTCAGCGCATCTGTCAGCTGGCTTTCTGAATCCCCGCACCCACCTTGAAACGCTGCAGCACAGACCAAACCTGGCCACCTGCGCCCTGTAGACCGTCCTCGCTGTACCTCCTACTGCCTACTACCAGCGCGCAGACGAACAGTTTCGCCACAAGCAATTTTCACTACAGTAGTACCAGCCATCACTGGCTGGCTGGCTGCTACTCATCACCACCATCTGCATCCTCACCGCCCTCGCCCCCGCCCGCGCCCCCACCCCCCTCCCTACTCGGGCCTGGGACCGTTGCTGCCCCGAGGTCCTCTTTGAAGCTGTTGCGTGCATCACGGATGACCTGCTGCATGACCAACAGCTCCTTCACGCGCGCAAACTTGGCGGGGTCCTGCGGCCGGCGCGCACATACATCTCGAACTAGTGAGGACTTTGACGTTACAGATACATGTACAATTCTGTGTGTAGAGACGAGAGAGCATGCTGAATGGCGGGGGCTGAATGATATCGAGTAATACCTGAATAATGCAATTCTGTTCGTACATAGAGAGCTGTTTATATGCTGCGCCAGCTGGGGCGTGAGTGCGACACCGTGCATAATGTGTGAATGAGTTCAACCCTCCTGGGTCCTGATTCCATGCAGCGTGTTCGGCGTTCTGGGCCGAAGTTTCTGGGGCTGCGCGCATGGGCAGCTGCGACCGTGCAGCTACATGCTGCATGTATGGGCGGACACCTGCGCCCATGCTGCTGTGCAAGGCATGGCCTGCACGCAAGGGGTGGACCGTACACTTGCCTTGCGCACGACAAACAGCACGTCACGCTCATCGAGCTTGGGCTTGAGGCTCTCGGATGCAACGCTTGCTGCACGGCCCACCACCGATGCGAGGTACTGCAGCAGTACCTCCTCCACCAGCTCAGCGGTTTCTTGTAACGGCACCAGATCGTCTCCGAAACCGTACATCATCGCGCGCACTGCGGGCGCCACAGCGGTGGGTTAAACAGCAGCAGGCGTCACAGCAGCAGGAGCTGCGGCAGCAGCAGCGGCGGCGGCGGGCGGCATTGCCGTGGTGTGCACCAGCGCACACCCGTGCATCAGGCACTCAAGGAGCCGTGCAGCTGCCAAATGCAGGATGTGTGATCTGATGGACGCTGTGCACGCGTGTACATCTGCGCTGCCACAGATTGACTGCCCCAGCACGGGGTGCATGGCACAGGGCAGGGCGTGCTGTCACCCAAGCTGTGATGGAGTGTAACAAAGCACATGCGCAGTCACGCAATACCTACAGCTGCACTGCAACAGGCACATCCGTGCAAGTTTGCCGCACGCGCTGCTGCCTTTACGCAGCAGGCAGCAGCTAGATCAAGGCACGGAGTGCAGCTGCACGCACCATCCTTGGAGAACTGCCCCTTGAAGCCGAGGACATCCCCATGGTCCTGCGCATCCCCCGATGCCTTTTCTGCAGCATCAAAAAGAGAGCCGGGGGCTGCGACAGCAGGGCCTGCCCCTGGCGCCGCCGGCATGCCCCTGCCACGCCCCCCCCTGCCACGTCCTCTACCACGAGCGGCCTTCCGCACGCGCTCCCGTACACCGAGCCCCATCAAGCCCGTGCCAACTCCCACACCGGCCTTGTTGACTTTCCCGGTGCTGCCTGGGGGGGCGACGCGGGGTACGACAGGCACAGGTGCGGCTGCTTCTTTGCTGTCCTTGGCATCGCCGCCATCTGCTTTCGCAGCTACAGCAGTCTTGGTGGTCTTGGCACTTGGGGTGGTCTTGGCGGCTGGCGCCCTGCGAATACATACCACATGGCATGTGCACAGGTGCTGAGCAGCGCGCGCCATGGGTGCATGCGCATGCTGTGCTGCTTGTCTGCACGCAGGGCAGGCCTCCATGCGAGCAGGGCCTGCATGGAGCACATGGTGCATCAGGGCACCCACTTGGCCTTGGCCTTGGGCTTCTTGGCCTTCTCCTTGTCCTTCTCCTCGTCCATGACTGAGGGCTTGAGCGCTAGAAGCTGATGGAGCACGATTTCATCCTACATGATCAATCTAGCGCTGCTGCTTGCGTCCTACACATCATCCCATGAACAAAGAGATGGAGGGTTGAGGCACTTGCACCAACACAAGACCAAATGACCCAGTGGGAACCCTATTGACCCAGAGACCGTTGAAATCGTGATCGAAGTTCGCAATTCAATTCGGTGTGCTATCCCGGCAGGAACCAGCAATAATCTGCCTGCCCCTGGGCCCTGGCCCCTGGGCCAGGCGCAGAACATGCAAATGTACTTGATGATCATCACCTACTGAGCCCAAAGAACCAGCCAACATGAGCACGGGGATCAAGTTGAAGCTGAAGATTGGCGGTGCAAAGCCAGCTGCTTCAACTGGTGCACCACCTGCCAATGGAGCACCCAGTGCCGCAGCTGCTGTGCCAGCCCAGGTCGCACAACACCCAGCTGCTGCTATGCCTGCTGCCCAGCCGCTGCCCCGTGCGCCCTTGATCGCCACCGGCTTACCCATCGGCGACAAGAAGCGGAAAAGGCCAGAGGATGGGGGTCCAGGGAGCACGCAGCCATCACCATCAGTACCACCCACCAAAAAAATGCACCAGGACGGACCAGCTCCTGGGGCAACTGCGGCAGCAGCACCCGCAGCAGCAGGTGGTACAAAAATCAAGCTCAAGTTCGGAGGCGGAGGGGCTGGGGCTGCCCGTCCCCTTGGTCAGATCAACTCTGGGATCCCAGGGTCAGCAGCGCAAAGGCCAGCAGTGCAGCCGGTGGGATTTCCGGTCGGGGCCTTGCCTGTTCCTACGGGCATCAAAATCAGTCTGAACGTTGACAAGTCAGCCATGCGCGCCAGGGAGTTGGAGCTCAAGGCGCAGGAGGCAGCACGAAGACAGCAGGAAAAGGCAGAGGTGCGGGCACCCACATGCATGGCATCGTGTGCGCCATGGTGACATGCACATGTCTGCATGCACCTTGGGCAATGAGCAGTAAATGCTCGTTCGGTGCGTGCTGTGGTGGCATGGCCTGCAGCGCCAGCAGGATTCCCGTTGGAGCAGCTGCACATGATGTGCGTGATATGTACGGCGCTGGCTCAGCAGGATATTACGGCACTTGCCATGCAAGCACCACGCATGCACGCCATGCACCAAGCCACGCATGCAACGCAGGGCCAGCATGCTGCAGCCAACATGCTGCAATCGTGTCATCGCTGTTCCTTGGTGCGCGCAGGAGCGCCAGCGGGCTGCTGCCGCGGAGCTGGCGCGCAAGCAGGCAGTACAGAACGCAGCCCGCGAGCAAAAGATTGCAAAGCACCGCGAGATGCAGAACGCCAGCGCACTGGGGGATGTCATGAGCAAGATCTTTGGCACCAAGGGAGCAGGCGGCAACAAGATCAAGCTCAAAGTCAAGCTGGGGAGTGGAGGTGCAGGGCCGCCCCGGCCTGGGGTGGGGCCGCCGCGGCCTGGCGCCATCCTGCCCCCTGCTCCTGACTTTGGCGCACCCTCAGCTGCACCGGTGCGTGGTGCTGCCGTCCTACGGGGCCGAGGGCGGGGTGTGGCACCGAAGGCTGCGGCAGCACGCCCTGCGGCAGCACCCAAGCCGCGCGTGCAGCGGCGGCCACGCAACGAGGACGACGATGAGGACTTTGACCCCAACGCAGCCAGCAGTGATGATGATGATGTAGACTTCAATGACAGCCCAGACAACAGCCCTGTGCACTCATCGCGTGCGGCAGCCTACGGCGCGCCGGCGCGGGGGCGGGGGCGGCCAGGGCGGCCGCCGCGTGGCGCGGGGGCAGCAAGCAAAGCAGTTGGGACATTCAGGACAGCCGGACCCAAGCGGGCGCGCACGGGGGGGCCAGAGATGGGGGACCAGCTTGGGTACCCTGTGCCGCACCACGGCCACCCGCCACCCCACCATATGCCCATGCACGGCCATGGTGGGCACCCCATGCATGGGCCGCCGCATGGGTATCCCATCGACCCCTACATGGACCCCTACATGCAAGGCCCCCACATGGGCCCGGGTCCCATGGGCCCTGGCATGGTGCCCATGGACGCTATGGGGGGTCCTGGCATGGGCGGGTACCCAGGGCACCTGGGTCACATGGGACCGCACGGCATGGGGCCGGACGGAGGGCACATGATGATGGGGCCAGGCCCGCATGGGCCAGACTCTCACATGATGCATCATGGCATGCCGCCCCAGGGTCCTGGCCGGCCCGTGCGAGGCTCTGCTGTCGCGGCTGGGCTGCACCAGCAGCAGCACCTGGACGACGCTCACATGGATGGGGGCTCGAACCTGACCCCAGTCCAGCGCATGCAAAAGGTGCTGGAGATGGTGGCCAAGAAGGACACGGGCAACATCTTCAAGGCGCCTGTGACCGACGATGTGGTGAGTTGTTGGGGACGTGTGGGGCGGTGCAGGAGCGGGGTGCGGTGCAGCACATCAGTTACACGATTGGAGTGCGGGACAGGGGGTGGGGTGGGATTGGAGGGGCCCAGGCGGGAGGGTGGTGGAGGTGGGTGGATGCTGGGGAGCTGTGTGCAATGGGTTTCGGTGCAGCAGCATGGGGTGCATGCGTGCTCCAGTGTACATGCTGTGCTCCAGTACAGGCTGCTTAGACGGCACCTATGAGTGTTGTAGTGCCTACCATATGAGTGAGACACCAGCAGCATACGTACTGTGTATCAGTGTATGTGTTGCACGTGTACCAAGTCGGCCTCTACGTAATCTGTGTTCATACACGTACCGCGTATGCATCAGATGTAGAGATAAATTGCTCTGAATGGCTCTCGTGGGTGCTGTCGTGGATCATGATGCTCGCAGGCGCCCAACTACTCCAAGGTCATCTCACACCCCATGTGCTTTGACGTCATGCGTGAGAAGATCGCCGCGGGGCAGTACGCAAGCTGGGACCAGTTCGACAATGACCTGTTCCTCATCTTCAACAACGCAATGGTCTACAACCCTCCAGGTGCGCTGAGCAGGGTACGTTCAGCACGGTCAAATGCAGGCGTCTGACACTGCCCCTGACAGCAGCAAAAGAAACTGAAACGTGAAAGCAGCATCCTGGTAGCCAGCATGGCGGCACCTTCGCACGCATGCAGTTGCTCAGCAGACAGCAAGTGTCCGGATTGTGGCAGGCGGGAGGAGGGTTTCAGGACGCAGCGTGGTGCGTTATCAGCGGTCCAGCCACCGGCGGGTTGGGTGAAAGGCATCGAGCAGTGGCTGCCTTTGGGCACCCAGGTGCGCGTCTGGCTCTGGAGAGATCTGGCGTCTAGGTCGCAGCCGTGCGTTCATGCACAGCAGTGCCATGCGATGACGTGTGCGCTTGTGCCACCGCTGCTGCTGCTGCTGCTGCCTCAATCCCTGCAGAGAACTTTGTGCACCAGACCGCGTTTTGCCTGATGGAGGTTGCCAAGAAGTACACCGACCTGGGGCGCAAGGGCATCACCAACTTCAGGTAGGTGGGCGGGTGCCTGTTCTGGCAACACCAATGTTGTGTGTCGCTACTGTGCAGCGTCCTGCCTTGTGGGCGCCCAGCATGTGCTGCGCATGCGCCCTCATCGCTGTGTCTGTATAAATTGGCTGCTGCGATGTGGGCCTTTTGGTACGACATGCGTGTTCAAGCTTAGCATGGTCTCCATTGTGGCAGCCAACCAGTGCATGTGCTAGGGAAAGATGAAGCTCGTGTTGCATACCATGCTGAGCTGTGGCTACGCGGTTGTGGCTGTACTATTCAGGGGTGCGGCCGCGGGCATCATGCGGAAGCACACAGCAGCCATGACACGGCAGTACAAGATGGCGTCGCAGCAGCCAGTCATGCAGCAGGAGCCGCAGCCGCGGCTTGGGCCTGGCGGAGGTCGAGGCCGGGGGCGGGGGCCAGGCCGGCCACCAAACCAGTTCCGGGATCCTGTGCTGGCAGGTGTGTGCGCGTATGTGTGTGTTGGTTACACCGTACGCCCATCATGGCGCATAGATGCCTGCCGCGAGACAGGATTATCAACATTCGTTATAGGCTTGTGGGTGTGTGTGGAAGTGCTGCCCGGAACTCGTGTTTGATCGTCACAACAGATGGTTGTCAGGTGGTTAGCGCGCAGCTGATGCGGGGGCCAGCAGTAGCGGCATTGCAGAGGGGGCCTAAACAATGTGGCTGCCGCCACTGCCGCTGTCTGCTGCTGCTGCTGCTGCTGCTGCTGCTGCTGCTGCTGCTGCTGCTGCTGCTGCTGCTGCTGGACGCTAGAAGGGTGGTGTAGCTGCGTTTGCAAGATGCGTGCCCCCTCATCACTGCGTCCTCGCACGTGCACGCCACTCGTGCTGCTCGTTGCCATGCTGACGTGCTGCTGCTGTCCGTGTCCCTGACGCTGACCCTGTCCTCCACCCTGCTGACTTTGACCCGGACCTGGCCCTGGCTTCTCAGAGCTGGCGCAAGGCGGTGGTGCGGGTGGCGCAGGCAGGGCGCCTGCCATGGGGCGGCGCCCGCCGCCAGAGCAGCCCGCCAAGGACAGCAAGCAGGGGTCGGCGTACGGGCGTGGGCACCGGCAGCATGGCAACGTGTCGTATGCCGCGGCTGAGGGCATCACGCGCAAGACAAAGGGAGCCAAGGGCGTGAACCAATACAGGTGGGGGCAGGCATGGGGAGGCACGCGGTGGGGCAAGTGGGGTGCGGGAGAGCACACAGGGTGCAGGAGGGCGCATCAGGGTGTGTATGTGTCCGTGCATTGAGGTGGAGCCAGCAGCTGGGAGCACAGGGTGTAGGGGGCACAGGGGGTTGATGGGTACCAGCTGCCCAGCGCCTACCTGTGGTTGCAGCAGCACTGGTCGAGTGCGGCCAATGGCAAAAGGTTGATCGCTGGATCACCGTCCTACCCGCATATATGCCCTCACCCGCCCTGCACCAGCCCCATGAGTCATGCGTGTGTTCACCCTCCCCTGTACCCCCCCCCCCACCACCCCCCCGTATAAGACCCCACTGTCCTGCACCCCACTGTTGTCTTCATGCGCGCAGGTTCATCTCTCGCATGGCGACAGACCCTGATGCCCAGCGGATGAAGACCATCTACACACGCATCCCTGGCAAGGAGGAGCTTGACCTCCGGGACACCTACCACCCCAAGGCCCCTGCTGACAAGTTCCCTGCAGCCATCTGGGGCGGCCTAGCTGGCGGGGCGGCGGGGGAGGGGGCGGAGTTTGTGACGGGCAAGCCCACGCTGCGGCCCACGTGGCCGGGCGCGGTGCAGCAGACGACGCTTGCGCAGGTGCTGGCGGTGAACTCGACACAGGGCCCGGCAGGGCTGCACTTTCATGGCGCCGCACTGCCTCAGGACGCGTACGCAAAGAGCGTGGCTCGGTTCATGTCCAAGTGCTCCCCTGCGCTGCGGGCGGCTGTGTTGAAGGAGAAGCTGGCGGGCTGCATGGCGGTGGAGGGGGCTGTGGTACCGCTGCCACCGCCCGCGCCTGCGCAGCCGCCCGTGCCCATGCCCACAGCTGCGCAGGCGGCGGCGGCGCCTGCGGCGGCACCAGCACAGCCCTCTGCTGGCGCGCCTGCGCCGGCAGCTGTCGCCTCCCAGCTGCAGCAGCTGCTGGCGGCATCGATGCGCACTGCAGGGGGCGCGCCACGGCCGGGGATGCCCAGCACAGCCGCGCAGAAGGCGGCACTGGTGGCTGTGCAGCAGCTCATGGCGCAAGGCGGAGGGATCAACATGTCACAGCTGCTGGGGGCGCTTGCAAACTCTGGTGCAGCCAACGCCGCGGCTGCAGCTGCGGCGACGGCGGCAGCAAATGCCAGCAAGCCGGCGCCGCCAGCTGCAAGCAGCAACCAGCTGCAGGTCAACGCGAACCTTGCTGCACAAATCGCTCAGCTGTCCTCGTTCTTGCCAGCAGGGGGGGGCCCTGCGGCTGGGGTGTCACAGCCAGCGGCTGCCAGCACTAGCGCCCCAGCCGCTGCACCAGCCGTGCCCAAAACAGCGGCAGCGGCGGCGATGGCTACGGCGCAAGCCGCCATCGCGGCGCAGCAGCGCGCACAGCTGCAGGCGCAGGCCGCACAGGCGCTGGCGCAGCAGCAGCAGAACGCGCAGGCGGCACAGGCGGCGCTCCAGAAGCGGATGACTCAGCAGCAGCAGCAGGCGGTACAGCAGCAACAAGCAGTACAGCAACAGCTACAGCAGCAACAGGCAGCGCAGCCGCTACAGCACCAGGCTGCGGGACCTGTTGTTGTGGACCTGACCAACAGCAGCCCCCAAGGCACACCACCACCAGAGCTGCCCCCTGCTACTCCTTGAGCAGGCAGGAAGCTCACACACGTGTAGAGCTGTGTCACGCGGTGTTGGGCAGTAGGATGGGGACCGTCAGCTGGCCATGCATGCATGCAGGCCACATCAGGGCGACATGCTGTACGTTAGCATTGACCTGCTGGCTGCTGCACTCGTCCTTTGGAGATACATACGTTTCGTCATGTTTCGTCAGTCAGCCTTATTTCCGGGAGCAGCAGCACGGCCCTTGTTCAGGGGCAGTGCTCGGAACTGAGTAGCCGGGTGCTTGTGTATGTCTGAAACAGTGGGGGGAGGCACTTGGCCACCTGCTGTTTAGTGCTGAGTCGGTGGGCTGAGAACGTGAGGCTCTTGGTGCCTGGAATCCTTAGCCAGGGGTGGGTGGGGGAACAAGGGGGCAGGAGCGGGTGTGAGTGTGTGAGAGTGGGGCCATAGCTCGCTGGCAATCGCCGTGAGTACCACTGATTCTTGGACGCTCAGCTTATAGGATGACAACTTCCCAAGTGCAGGTACCTAGCACCTGTAAACTGGTCCAGCATCGCTGATCAGCATGTGGCCTGCTGCAACAGAAGTAGCTACACTTACATGGCAGGAGCCAGCAAGCATGCGGCACAGGAGCCCCAGTGTCAACATGTCAACCACACATGACTTAGCAACCAAGTTCCATCTCGGCAGTTCGCCAGAGATGGCTATGTACATACAGTGAGGATGTCCCTATACAGTGTCAACACTGAGCCAACTCTGCCAGCCCATTATCATGCCAGACCGTCAGTCCTCTCAAACCTGTTGAAATATTCTTCGCCTGTCACAAGGCATTCTATTATGTGAGGATGGCACTGGCAGGGCCGACACACACCGCACACTCGAGCAGACACAAGCAGACACGGCAGCATGGCACCACCCCAGTCAATAACCCGGCCAATTGGCAGCGCATCACGCACGTGCAGCTGTGTGGCAGATGGAGCATAGTTTGCGCATGAAGGGCATGGGCAGGTGGCAGAGTGCGGTGGCAGTGCAGGGCAAACCCACACCCCTCTTCCTGCATCCAGCATGAATTCCATGCAGCACCGATGAGTGCATGCCGCTTGGACTAGACCTCCCCAAGACAGTGTGATCCCCTTCCCTGCCAATTAGGAGCATGCCGAGCAGTCCATGTGGTGTGTGCAAGCAGAAGATGGTAATGAGCACCCAATAGCACAACCAAGGACGTGAAGATAGAGACACGCGCGGCACATGTGTGCAACAACAGCGACAAGCACATCAACAGCCGCAGCAAAACGCAACAGACGCCACAATCCCAACTTGCATAAACCTGTTCACAACCGCCACAGCCCCACAGCCCACATCACCTCAGTGTCACAGCCCTTGCGACGGCCGGCTTTGAGGAGCCAATGTGCTCAGTAGTATGCAGGCATCGTCAGGCTCCCCCCCTGCCCATCTGTACCTCCGCCCGCCTTTGTCCACAGCCTCCCTTGATCACAGCCCCGCTTGCCTCGGTCACAACTTGTTTGGTCCAAACCAACCGGTGCTCCCTTGCTCAAAATGCGACAATCTGATCATTATCATAAAACGGTCCAATTGCTTATGCCACGTGCGTCCCCCCCCCCACCCTTCTTCGGACCCATGTCATGCAGCACGCGTGAGACACCATCAAGTGGCAAGGCCTGCCTGCGCCGCCGCCGCTGCCGCTGCTGCTGCTGCTGCCGTTGCTGCCGCCGCTGCTGCTGCTGCTGCTGCTGCTGCTGCTGCTGCTGCTGCTGCTGCTGCTGCTGTCGCCGCCGCCGCTGCCGCTGCCGCTGCTGCTGCCGCTGCTGCCGCCGCTGCCGCCACCGCGTTGCTTCGGTCTCCACGCCTCAAACTCCATCCCAGGACGCGTGAGACTCACGCGCGCGGCTCCCACAGGCGATCCTGGGCCGCCGCGTTGTCAGCGCGTACCGCGGTGCGCATCGCGGGTGTGACACACACGGTGTCACCTGCGTGCGGGGCCCCAATCCCGCATTTGTATGGGGTCACACGTAAATCAATGTCCAGGTCAGGCACGGATGCTGCGGCTTCAGATGAAAGGGGGCGTCATGGCTTCCGGGTCGTGCAGGGCGTGCCATGCTGCACATCCTGATGTATGGCACTGCTGTTATATGTACGGTACATCATCTACATGTACAGGTATCTAACCGGTATCTACCTAAACTGTGAAGGTCATAACACTAAAAAATAATCTGGATATCGTATCAGCAGTCGCACCAGGGAACGCCTCGCGCCACACGTAGCCACTGACGCAAGTCTCGGGGCCATACGGGCCGTTGTACCAGTGCGAGGCCTTAGCAGCATTGTCCGTCTTGACCTGGCGGTAGAGCAGGACGTATGCCAGGGGTGTGGAGTCGTGGGTGGGTGGGTGGGTGGGTGGGGGCGGCGGCGGCATCAGCTAAGACAGCCCTGTACGGCCGCTTGTCTGGTTTCCTTGATCAACTACTCGATCAACACTTAAGAGATTCTGGGCTGAAACAAAAGCCTATGCAATGAGTCAAAAGGGTTTTGCCAAGGGGTTTGGCATCACGGGGAATGTACGACCAGAGGCACGGTATGTCGGTCTCGCTGGGTTACCATCATCAGGCATGCTGCCGCCACCAGTCTGTCAGCATTACTATCATCAGGCATGCAGGGCTCACCTGGTCGCGCATCTGGCCACTGACACACACCCAGTCACGGTCATCGGCCTCACGCCACACATAGCCTGCTTGGAGGTGCGGATGGGAGCAAGGGCCAGGTGACGAGCCGCAAGCGACAGCTGAAGATTGTAGGTTGTGAGCCTTGTGAGCGGGCCGTCAGAGTGTCCGCTCACCATCAGCTACGGTTATGATAAGCTGTGAGCTAGACCCTTTGGCTTGACGTGTGCTACAAAGCTGGCTGCCACGGCCGCAGTATCTGAGGTGGCTGCTAGCTGCAACAGCATCCTGCAGCACACCCATGGCACCCTGGAGTGTAGCATGTGCCAGGCCGTCATTTCACCGGGCCAACATGCCTGAACGGCGTTTCATGCAGGCACGTACCGGTCTTGCATGTGTTTGGGCCGTACGTGAGGGCGGCCTTGTTGTCTGCACGTCCACCAGCGGCGGCGTTGTCGGCCTTGGCCTGCGATGCAGTCGGCGCCACAGCGTCAGCCACCACAGCATGCCATGATCCAAGCACGGTCACTCCAGCATCTGCCGCAGCGCTAAGGTCAGGCAACTGGCGGTGGCATAGAAGGGACGATCCATGGGGGATCCGTAGGCAGGGATGCACGCTGGAACAGGATACAGCTGCACAGGAAACAACTGGAACAGGAAACAGCTGCACAGGAAACAACTGGAACAGGAAACAGCTGCACATGAAACAACTGGAACAGGAAACGAGGAACGCAGCATGTATAGAGAAGGCGTGCGTACCTGAGTACGGGTGGCCGGGGGCACGCACACATAGTCCCCCGCGCACGCCTCGCGCCACACGTAACCATTGATACATGTCTTGGGACCATACGGGCCGTTGTACCAGCGGCTGGCGGCAGCTCTGTTGTCGGCATTCACTTGATTGCGCGTGGCGGAGGGGACGCACACGTAGTCGTTGGTGCTGCGGAGCACGCACATGAGATATGTGTGAGTGCGCTGGCAGTTCAAATTTCAACACTTGGGCTCGACGCACGAGTGCGTTGGTGGATAAAACCATCGATACTTGGCAATACTGTCCATCGATTGGTTCGGGCAGATGGGCATGGGCTGCAACGCACACACTGCCTGAGCCGAGGCCTCCAGCCTCCAGCCTGTACCGCCTTACCGTCTGTACCGCTTGTTCCGCAAGCTGTACTTTTGGACCTCCAAACAGTCTTGCCCCTGAACCCAACCCACTCAATCCAACACCCCCTGCCATAGCATCACCACGGATAGCGTTGCCATGGCCTCCACCATAGATTTCTGGCCGTCATCCCAGCCGTCATCCTATGACCTTCACCGTGTTATTATTATTATTATTATCATTATTATTATTATTATTATGATTATTATAATTATTATAATTATTATAATAATTATTATTATTATTATTATTATTATTATTATTATCATCATCATCCTATGACCTTCACCCCTTATTCCTCAAGCTGGTATTCCACACGCACCACGCGCCACGCCACACGTAGCCCGACTTGCAGCGCAGAGCGAAGTTGGAGGTGATGGAGACGGTGGCAGCCCAGCTATCCTTTGCTGTGACGCTGATGGTGATCACGGTGCCTGCACAGGGTGGTTGGACCAGCACAGGGTGGTTGAGAGGGTCAGTTGGGGCAGTTGGGCAGCTGGTCGGTTGGATGAGAGGGCAGCGTTATGGGGTAAGGTGTGGTGGGGTGGCTTGGGGTGCGGGTGGGTGTGTGGGGCCGGAGGGTGGTGCACAGGGGATGCTCTATGGTACCAACTTTGCTCTACAGGAATGGTGATAACGTCAGCGCGCAGCACTTGGACCACTGCAAAGCAACGCAGAACAAAAGAAGAGCGCAAGAAGCAGATGTAGAACAGCGCTGTCCCTGGGGACCCACCGTCAGAGCTGTAGGTGTAGGAAGAGCCCACAGGCACGCGGCTTGGCTTGGACTTGAGCAGGAAGGAAGCCCACCCCTGGTCCTTGCCGTCTGTCGATTTCCAGCGCCGCACCTGTGTGATGAGCACCTGGGAGAGGAGAAGGCAGGGTGGGACGAGTGAGGGTTGGCGTTTGGTATTTTACCGTAGCTACGCGGCACAGGGTGATCTGATGAACCGCAGGGCCGGTGCTGGGCCCACTGAATAAATATATATATACAAATATATATATATTATGATAATATATATATATATATATATATATATTATGATAATATATATATATATACAATACAGCTGCCCTGCCACCTCCCCATCCCGCCCACACTGCCTGCCAGCCGCCTGACCACCTAAAGGCCCTGCAACCGTACCAAGCCGCCCCCCACCCCCCCCACGCCCCACCCCCCA
>BDCZ01000653.1:0-19476 GCA_001662365.1 Chlamydomonas applanata
CCCACTACTCCCCCAGAAAGGACTGTTTTGTGGCAAGTAGTGGCGTGATGCGTGCGGCATACGATATGAACATATGATGGTGCCTGCCACCAGCCTGTTGTTGAGTTCTGTGGCTGCTGTCCTACAAAGGCTACGGTACATTCTATCCTTTTTTCTGTGCCTATAGGTGTTGTCTGCACGAGCCGCGCTGCACCCAGTGTTGGAAAAGTCGGATGATGCACGGTATCGCATCATCTTCCTTGGCAAGTGAGTGGGCAGTGTGACGTGGTGGTGGGGCGGCTCATACCACACAGTTTCATCCTGTCACTGAGTCCATTGAGTCCGCTGAGTTACGCTACCTGGAACTCTATGTTCTTTAGGAATTTCTAGTTGATGCACTGATACACCAAGACTGCCATGTACCATGATTATACTGTGGCATGCAAGCCCCATTCCAGCATGAAGTCATTGCTTGCAGCTCACATGAAATACAGCATGGGAGGGGGCATTGCATGCTTCAACGGTGCCTCTGGCACCTTCCATGGCACCGGCATGTTTCAACGCTGTGCTGCGATCTGATGCATGCTGGTTGTGCTGGCCACAGGATGCGTGACCTGCTGCACGTCAACCTGCTGGGCCACCGCTGGTGCGTGCCTTGCCTTGAAATATAGATGGCATGTGGTTATTAGTAAGGATATATATGTACATTGTAAGTACATCCATTAGAGAACTGCAGCTCGCTATGCACATCGACCTGCTGTGGCACGGCTGGTGTGCTGCCATTCCACGTGCTGCTTGGCGTGCTGCTACAGCGGGCTACCACAGAGGCGTGCAGCACACCCAGCTTATCACTGTGTGTAAGTGTTGCTGATGTGTGTTGGGGCTCGCAAGCATGCTGTCGTATGCAACCGACCCTTGCCACCAGCACTGACAACAAGGCTGGCTGGCTGTACACACGCGCGCCCACCCTCACACCTGTGCGCAAGCCGTGTATGCTAACAGCCCCTGCTGCGTGCTCCTGCTGCTGTATCCATTCTTCATGCCGCTAGCTCATGGCACCCCCCACCCCACCCCATCCCGCAATGCAACCCCTCAGCGCCAGCTCTTACATCACACCCCACACCACAGGTACGCGGACATCGTCATCTCCTACCTGAGGCGCGTGGCAACAGAGCTCGCTGCCCGCCAGCTGGCATCAGCTGAGCTGCAGAAGGCGGGGGCAGAAGACACTGCTGCACACCTGCTGCAGGGCATTCCCTTCAGGAGCAGCGGCAAAGGGGCAGCGGAGGAGGGTGCGGAGGGCGGCCAGTTGGCGAACCCGTGCGGCAGCGTGAAGGGTGCACGTGGCGTGGACTTCAGCACCCAATGCACAGCCAATGGGATCAAGTGCGTGCTGCTGTATGGCCCTGGCTCTGCCTAAGAGGGTGAACTGAGCGAATGAGGCTTTGTGGGGTTTGTGTGGGCCTGCTTGCCTCTGCAATGGTGTCAGATGGCCACAGAGATGTGCAGCTGGCTGGGCTGCCTGGAAGCCAGTGTGTTGAGCTGCCAGGGAGCCAGATGGATCGTGCTGCCCACCCCTGGTCTGACAGTGCTTGCATGAGCATGCTGGTTGCGTGGTGCTGCTGGTGCGACCATGTGACTCATGTTGCTAGCACCGCCATAACATGTGCTCTACTGCCATAGTGTGCTCCTTACCACCGTACATTGTACTGCACACCGTGCCGTACTGCCCCGCCCCGTACTGCAGGCCGCCGTTCTTCCCGGGCAATGAGGTGCAGGAGCTGGGGGTGTGCGCAGTGGGCGAGGATTTCGAGGGCGTGGTGGTGAAGCATGACGGCTGGGAGTGGGTGGACGAGGGCAGTGGGGGCATTCACAAGTGGGGCTACGTCAGTGAGCAGGTGAGCTGCATGGCACAGTTGGTTGAGCAGGTGGTTGAGCACTTGGACAGTTGGTTAGGCAGCTGCTTTTATGACAGGTGGTTAGGGGGTGTTGCGCGTTTCTGGTGGTTGTTCTTAGCAGCCGCAAAGGGTGATGCTGGGGGCCATTCATGCCATCACCCGCCATGCATTGTGCACTGTGAGAGATTGTGCACTGTGTGCCCCCATGTGATGCACGATCTCAAAAGGTACAGCCTGCTGGGCCTGTCTCCCAGGTGGGGGCTCGCCTGACCATGCGGGTCGTGATGCCCGAGCGCTCGTTGAAGGACATCGCCACAACAGCTGGCAAGACCCCCCGGCCCGTGACCAAGATGATCACACACCTCATCTACCTGCAGGTGCAGCTGTCAGTCTGTCTGTCTGTCTGTCTGTCTGTCTGTCTGTCTATTGGTCAGTCGGTCAATTTGTCCAGCTGGCTGACTGTCTAATCAGCGGACCGTTCAGTGCGTGTGTTTGCTTGGCTGGCTGGCTGGCTGGCTGGTTGGCTGTTGTCCATGCCGCGTTCGTGCCGCAAGCAGCAGTGCTGTGCCTGTCCAGATGCACCTCTCAATTACAGAGTACTGCAGGGCAAGACGCATGGCCTGCTTGGCAGGTCACAAAGGGGAGATGGCAACGACTCATGTGATTATGGCACTCGCATCGTGTTATCTCACATGGCATGTGATCATGTGACCATGAGACTCCTGTATGCATGGTCTGCGTGTGGCGCCTGGCCCCATGTGACGTGCAGAGCTACATTGGCATGGGCACTGCGGAAGTGTCATGCAGTGGCGGCTGCAGCTGCAAGGAGGGAGTGGTGGATGGCATGGTGCGAGGCGTTTGAAACTGAACGATGCATGTGTTTGACTCTGCCAGGGCTTGACCATGCGCATGCTTGACGCTGTCATTGCTGGTCTGTGCCATTCAGGGCCTGTTGTATGCTATGCCGATCAGAACATAGAGGGCATGGTTGGGATGGTTGGAATGGTTGGCTGGAGGTGGTTGGGATGGGCTGCTGCCTGCACCTGCAGCGCTGGTGCTCCGTCTCAGTTGCCATGTCTTGAGGCTAGGGTCCTGACCAGCACGGGACCGCCTGTATGTGTGACAGCTGTGTGATTGTCATTTAAACAGTTACGGTATGTGACCGCTAGCTGCTCCAAGGCTGTTGGGAAGTGTGGCTGGTAGCTGCTGGGGGGCACAGTCACTGGGGGCTGCAACTGCTGCGAGCACAGGCCGCTGCATGCACAGGCCACTGTGTGGCCTTCCCCGACGTGGTTCTGGCACCAACCTTTGCTCCGACCCACGCATATCTGCTTTGGTCTGGAGGTGATCATGCCAACGTGCCTGCCCTGCACTTGGCGAACGCGCTGCCCTGCAGGCCAAGAATGAAAACGTTCTGGCCAGCGTGCCTGCGCTGTATGAGTTTGAGATCCAGCGGGTGGACACCTCAGACAAGGCGCCGTGTGAGGTACAGGTGAGACACTGTGCTTTTGAGGCTCTTACGCTTTGGCGGGGCAGGGACCACAAGCCTGCTGCTGACGAGTTATTATACTCATGAGCTAGCTCATGAGTTAAAAAGTTACTATACCTGCTCTTGTATGCTGAAATGTTCGCCTACTCTTCTTTATTCCACTGCTACTGCCACTGCTTCTGCTTCTGCAACCACAAGTGCTGTTACCACTGCTACTGCCCATGCTACCGGTACTGTTTCAACTGCTACTGTTACCACTGCTACTGCCTATGCTACCGGTACTCTTTAAACTGATACTGCTTCAACTGCTACTGCTACTCCTTCAACCCTGCACCAGGTGGAGATTCTGAAGGGGAGCACACCACCGTCTGCAGCTGCACTCAAGCGCGTAGAGGCAATCGCCGCGTCTGGCCGACCCGCACCCAGCGCGGGTCCTGGCCACAAGTTCAAGGTCATTGGGATCACATCGAGTGAGCAGAGTGTGTGGCATATGGAGGAGATCCTACGGAAGGGTGATGATGCAGCTGCAGGGCGGTGAAGGAGTTAGGGAACTCAGGCGGCCGCAGCCAGATGTGCAGATGGTGGCCAACGCATGTACGTATCAACCGCCTAGTTGGTAAGCCAGAGGTGCAGCCAGATGCTCAGGTGGTGGGTGTGCTGGGTAAGGCACGATCAAACAAGCGTGTGCATGCCATCATCGAGGCACAGATACCAGCACTCCAACTCAGCACGCAGCTCACAACACCTTGGCCGAGCGTGGACCTGATGACCAGAGTTTGGAGCCTGCTGAGCCGTGCATGGCCACCTGTTTCTACCTCTGTGTCACACACTTGCCCTTTTTGCATGTATCCGTCGATGAGGTCCGTCCAGCAGCTGATGTTGCCATGACGTGACTCCACCATGTCCTTCGTCAGTCCTGAGACCATTCAAGCGATCGCACACAGCATCAACATCACCAAGCTAGCACCTGAGGCAGCCAAAGCTTTAGGACCAGATGTAGAGTACAAACTACGCGAGCTGGTGCAGGTGTGCATCAAATGTACGAACTGTGCAGCAGGCCGGGACCTGATCTGGGCTCGAATTCATCGTCCTTGCAGGATGCACAAAAGTTTGCGCGGCACTCCAAGCGGAGTATGCTCACAACGACGGATGTAAACAATGCATTGAGGGCGAGGAATGCCGAGGTGCGGGAACATGAAGCAGTGCAGCGGTTGATTTTATGCTAATCGGACCTGCTGACCCCCAGCATCCATCTTGCAGCCGTTGTATGGCTTTGGCAGCAAGGACCCTGCGAAATACATCAGGGCAGTGGGGCAGCCGGACGTCTACTGCATACAGGACCGGGAGCTTCCCGTTGAGCAGGTGCGGGATCTGCGTCGTTGCAGCAGGCAGCTGACTGTGCTGGTCCATGCAGGTCAGCATGCAAGTGTGTCATGTCGCATGGCGAGGTCCTGGCACCATTAACCCTGTGGCATGGGCCGCTGCTGCGTGCGCTGCTGCACCCCAGCCACTGCCAACACGGTCAACACCACACATGCTTGGCAGGTGATTGACAGCCAGCTGCCTCGTGTGCCTGTGGAGGTGGGTGTCATGCCCCATTGGCTCATCATCAATGGAGTGCAGCCAGCCACACCTGAGAACGCACCCCTCACCAAACCCATGGCCAAGAAGCTAAAGCCCAAGGGGGAACCCGGGAAAGGGCTGGGGCCGTCAGGCACCCGGGGGGGGCCCACAGTGCCCTCCACCGCCGCCAGTGGCGATGGGGCAGGCGTCAGCACATCAGGCATGCAGGTACAGCCACCAGTACAGCACATCCTATCCAAGGAGTTACAGCTGTACTTCACCAAGGTTGCTGACATCATCAAAGCGGCTGCTACTGCCGCCGCTGCAAACAGCGGGGCGGGCGCTGAAGCGGCCGGGGTGCCGTTGTGGGGCGCAGTTAGTGAGGCCCCCGCCGGCACCTCAGGGACAGCTGCAGGCAGTGCTGCGGCAGCGGATCAGGAGCGGCAGCTGCGGACAGTGCTGGCGAGCGTCTCAACAGATGCAGGTGGGGTGCCTGCCAATGTACAGGGGCTGTCTCGCTTGCCTCAATGCCCCTCATTATGGTTTGCCTGTGCTTTTATTTGAAGCAGTGTGCATCAAAAGTGTGCCTGATGCTGTGATGGATTAGGTCCTGTGGCTGGGGTAAGATCCTGTACTTGACATTCAGTCCGGGAGCATCCCGGACAGAGGTACATCCGTACCGCACAGGACAGCAGTACCGCCGTTGTACTCCCCACGACATACTGACGATACTGTGCATTTGGTGGGCCATGGCCTTGCATGCTGGGCTGTGCAGGCTTGCACCCCCTGCTGCCGTACTTCATCAAGTACTTGTCGGACGAGGTCACGGCCGGGTTACGTGGGCCGCCGGCGGCACTACACGTACTGCTGCGCCTCGCGGACGCGCTACTGCGCAACGAGCACTTTGGCATGGAGCACTACTGCCACCAGCTACTGCCCGTACTGCTCACATGCTGTGTGGCCAAGGGCATTGGGGGCTCTGGGACCACGGATCATTGGTCTGTGCGGGACCGGTCTGCAAAGCTGGTGGGCCAGGTGGGTGCTGTGGGGCAGCAGGTTGGAGGGTAGCAAACCCTGCGGCAGGCTGGCCCGGCAGGAGCAGGCTGGTGGGAGCAGACCTGTGCCGGATGCATACCCTGCTGCAACACAATGCTCAACAAGTTTGCTGTGAAACAAGGCCGATGGTGGTGGCGTAGGAGCTTAGGAGCCTCAGCTTTACAGCTGCGAGTGTTGTGGGCCTGCTGACAGGCAGCCAGCACCTACCTCACCATGACATGTGCCAACAAACCGCAGGTTTGCGCACGCTTTGGGGACCCGTTCTACAATGTCACACCTCGTGTCAGCAAGACGCTACTGCGTGCGCTTCTGGACACTGGGAAACCTTTGGCCACCCACTATGGTGCGTACAGGCTTCTGAAGATGACGTGTTATGCACAAGTGTGTCAAGGTGTTTTGAATCCGTACTTCTGAATGCTGGGGCTGCTGGGGACTCGCTACATTTTGGCACTGTTTGGGTTGGCATCCTTTAGGCAAGACTAATGGCTGATGCGGGTGCTGCTGGGTGGGGCAGCTTGAGATGGGATGGCGGGGACCACCATTGCTGTGGCTGTTGAATTTGCATGCTGGAAGGTGCAAGATGTCAGCTGCATGTGTGCAACCCACATCAACTGGGCACCCTGCTTCCACTGTGTGAGGGGCTGCCCTGGAATGTGTGGGGACAGTGACGCTTGGCATGCGACGTGTGAGGTGGCCCATTGATCCACCTGCGCACTACTACGCTGCTGCTACAGTTAGCATCTCAGCATGCATATGTCACCTGTGACACCTGTAGTACTACCTGCTTTGCAGGTACTAGGATTACTAATAACTACACACCAGCGGTTGACCACTCCTGATCCCTGATCACAACGTTTTTGAGCTCGCAATGCCTCATGTGTTCTGTTTTGGCCACAGGTGCCATCAAGGGTCTGGCATCACTAGGACATGCGAGCGTACGGCTGCTGCTACTGCCGCAGCTCGAGCCGTACATGTCCCGCCTGCAGCCGCTACTGCAAGGCGGTACAGCCGTGGCTGCTGGCAGCAGTGACACAGCAATGGGGGAGGCGGGGCTAGCGAGTGGGGCCAGCACAGAGGGAGGGTCACGTGAGAAGGGCAGCCAGGGGACACGGGGGGATGCTTGGCGAGTGTATGACGCTTTGGTGGACGCCATCGGTGCAGCCATGTACGCCCGAGTCGTGGATGCTGCAGCTGCGGCGTTGCCGGAGCAGCTCGTGTCGTCCTCACGGTGCGCTGGGGCTCTCCACATTGTGTGCTTGTTGTTGCTTGGGTGCGTTTTGGGGGCCCCTGCCTGCACAGCTGCTTGCGCAATACTTACAGTGCAGTATGAGACGGCACGGCTTGCAAGGGGGAAGGGGCGTGCATGTGTGTGCGTGTTGTGTGTGTGGGGTGCTCAATGTTTACGTTGCAACACGGCAGTGGCCTTTGGCTGCACCCACGCCCTCTGCCAACCCTGTCGGGCTGTTACACACTGCCTGCCCCCAACAAGCACGTCCCCAGTCCACGTCATGCTACATGTGCTGCATTGTTCCCATGAACGCAGGCCCAAGCTCACTGCTCTGCCTACTCTGGTCAACTCCAAGGGCGCTGGCAGCACGCAGGCGGACGAAAAGCCGGATTTCAATGGGCACGGCGACGCCATGGATGTGGACGGGTCAGGGGCACGGAATGGGGCCAGTGGCAAGGCAGGGGCGCGGGGTCAAGGGCAGCACAGGAGCCCTGGGGAGGTGCTTGCAGAAGGGTGGAGGGAGGATGCAAATCTGGGCGAGGTGCTGTGGGCGTGTGGGGAGGTGCTGGGGGAGGCGTTCAGCGCGCGCATGCCACAGTCGCGGCCCCCACTCGTATCACTCTGAGGTATCACTCTGAGTGCAGCGGCTGGTCCTGGCACACTGGAGACACAGGTACCGATGTGCTTAACACTCGCTTTTGGGCAGGGCATTGTGCCCTTTTGCTCGGCCCTTTGCTGATTTGATTTACACAGCTGGGACTCGTGCTGTTTCAGCATACACAGCTGGGGCTTGGCTGGGATTCGTGCTGTTACGATGCACACGCTAAGAGCTCAACAGCCCTTGCTCCTGAACTATACGCCCAGACCTCGGTGGCTCAGTCAGCATTACATGCTGTGCCTTCATTGCCCTCTTTACCTGCCCCATCCCAAAACTAGTCCAGCAGCTGGGCATCCAAATAGACTTGTGTCCTGTCTACCCCGGGCTGCACCCAATCCTCATTCCACACCTGAGAGCATGAGGGGGAAAGCATTCATAGAAAGGGAGTATGAGCTGGGGAGCCTGAGTGAGAGATCAGCACGTGTCAGCATCCGTGGTCATGATATGGCAGCCTGCCGCCCAGCCAGGCCGCTGTCAACGTTAAAACGCTTCGAGCAGACAAAGGCGAGCTGCAGCGCAGGCACCTGGTCTGTGCCAGTGTAGGACAGGCGCCAATGAGCCAAGGGGCAGGTTGAAGAGCCAGCACCACAATGCACAGTCCTGGTCAGTGTCAGGACAGGCACAATTGCTTAAACGTGGCAAGCAGCAACCACAGTGCACATGCGGGCTCACAATGGGGAAGGTGGTGCCGTTGGGTGTGGGCGCCCAGGATGCTGCGTAGATGGCGTGCAGCCGGTCACCTGGAATAGAGCGCTTGGCCGGTTGGGGAAAGAACCTGCGCACGGGTGGTGGGAAGAAAAACGGGAAAAAACAAAGGTAAAGAATGCAATTAGAATGGATTGTGCCGCACTGTGCGGACGCAGCCCTTCTGCCGTGACGTTGTTGTGCATAAACAAGATCACAAAGCATGCTGGATGGTGGATGCTGGATGCTTGCGCTGTGCTGTGCATGTCGGCTACCACAAACAGGGCTTGTGTTGTACACGCACCAGGTGCGGTTCATGCCACGAGGGTCCCACTCAGCCGCTCCCACCCATGACCATGCAGTGCCATCCCACACCTCAACCTGCCAGAGGAACATGCCCGACAAGTCGACATGCAGAGGCAGACATGTAGACATGGCAGATGAGCAGGGCGTACAGGTATGCAGACGATCGCAGCTGCCGGTATCCCTAGCCATCAGTGTCTTGTAGCCACTCAGCCCCTACCCACACAGCAACGCAACTGGCAGACATACATGGCAAAAGAGAGTCGCGTCAGAGCGTTGTAGACTGTTGGAATCCTGAGGTTGGTATGTTAGGATGGGCATGGGAGTTCATGCACGCCTCTGCAAAGGCGCAGCATTCCCACAGCATTCCTACGTACATAGCACAAGGCTCCACCCACCCAGTTGTGGTTGTTCCACTCGTGGTTGTCCCAAGAGCTGCGAGAGAGAGGGGACCTGCCAGTGGCCTTGCTTGAGCTGCTGCCTAAGGCGACAGCCGCATCAGAAGCCTCAGAGGCGGGCGGGGGCGAGTCGACCCATGAGGGTATACCTGCTTGACACATGTGCACCGATCGTTAGTCAGCGACCAAGAGGGATGAAGAGAAGGGGCTCCCCGGCAACCTGCGCAGCAGAAGCTGGCAGCAGCTGCAGCGGCAGCAGCAGCAGCAGCACCAGCAGCACCAGCACCAGCACCAGCACCAGCACCAGCACCAGCACCAGCACCAGCACCAGCACCAGCACCAGCACCAGCACCAGCACCAGCACCAGCAACGGTACCGGCGGCAGCCAGGCAGCCAAAGCTGCAGGCACCCCACCTGCGACGCGTGCGGGGATGCCCAGTGCACGGCACGCCGCCACCAGGAAGATGGACAGGCCCGTACAGCTCGCATATCCAGCGCGCATGACCTGCGTGGGGCAACAAAAGAGCCAGCATGCATTGGTTGCCATATTCCTTGCACTGCTTGTAGGTTTGCTGCCTGGTGGCATGGGCTGCAGAGATTGGGTGTCGCTTGCAGCTGCCACCAAATGCGCGTGTTGCCAAACATCAGGTGCTGGCCCAAGAAGGCAGACGTTGCGGTGCTTCCATCACAGCGACAGGGCAGACAGAAAGGTCACCTAGCACAGCTGAAATGCAGCTAACAAACAGGGGACACAGGTAGGAAAAGAGAGAAGGAGAAAGAAAAGTATGGATCACCCCAGGCCCACACACCTGCGTCGGGCTCATGATCTCAGGGGTTTGGTCTGGTTTGAAGACAATACCCCACAGCCCCCACACCCCCTGGTTCACTGCTTGCGCCGCCTCCTCCACTGTGCGCGCACTTTGTACAAGGTGCAGTAGCGCGCGCGAGAACTGCGCATGGCAGGGTGAGGCGGGGCACGGCGCGCAACATCCCATGCATTTATCGCACTATGCTACAGTGTCACAATGGTGCACTCATTCACACTGAGGTTGACTGCCTCCAGGGTGCAGAAAGTAATGAAAAGCGTACAGTGGGTGAAAGCCAGCACCAGCCAGGCTGTGGTTTAATAAGTTGCCATGCAGGCCTCTAGTGCGCAGGATACTGAAAGAGCACAAACAACAGCAGTCGGCAGGCGAACTGGGTGTTGCAAGAGTTGCCAGAGTGAGCCAAACTAACTCACCAGTGGGCGCCAGTCGTCCCGCGGTTCGTCCAGGCTGGCGTACGGCAACACCTCATTCAAAAAGAGTGGCCAGGGCACGCGCGAGGCCCAAGGGTGCGCATCGCGCGCCTCGAGCGCGAGCTCCACATTCTGTGCCAGCTGTTCTTCGCTCACTGCACCAATGTCTGACGCTGGCATGTACTGTCTCAGGTAGTGCATGCACGCATGCCGCCTCGCAGCACGCGAAGGGGGGTCCTGCCAGGAACCTGGGTCAGCATGGCGCATGGCAGTGCCATCTGGGTGCATGGCAGCAGCGCGGCTTGTGATGTGCTGGTCATCCTGTACTGCATGGCCCATGACTGCCAGCCGATCATCAACAGCCAATGGCTGTGCTGTCGCAGATCCCATTGTCGCTGCCTGTGTGCGATGCACCAGGGCCACCAGGGCCCATGATGCAAACACAGCTCTCCAACTCATGATCACTGAATTTCTGTTTAACCCCTAGCATATGGTGAACTTCCTTAACTATGTTAGCCTTTTATCTCAGGCAGCGTCCTCATCACACCACTGTCTTGTTCGCAGATGATGATCACACATGCTATCAGTACTGTTAAGCTGCGCCCGTGAATAGTCTTCGCCAGTTGGCTGATCAGGCAGTACATGCGGTTGGGTGTTTGGGCAGTACAGGCGGGACTTTAGCGGTGGATGCCCGGGGGCGTCAAATAGTAACAAACAGCATCTTTAATGTTGTGGTTTAACGTCTTAACAGGACTCTGGAAGCCATGATGCTGGCCACATTGCCACGTACTTGTGGCAGGTGATTGCACAGGCAAAGTCAACTAAATCACATATCAGCGCTGAAGGAGCCTTATCATATCGTCTGATGAGCCGCAGTGGTGAAACTCTTTGCTGCTGTTGGTCCGTTCACCTCCTGCGATGCACCGCCATCTCAACAACACCGTACTTGTTGGCAACCACTGGCTGCTGCACTTTTTTGCTGTAGTCCTGAATGTCTGCGCAGGCTGTTGTTGTGCCGTGTGGTTGCGGATGTAACATCCGGTGGTTGTGGCTTCTGTCAAGACAAACGAAGTGCACACAGTGGTGCAGGACACATTATGTGGGTGGTGCAAGAAGCTCTCTCTTTGCAGCTATGCACCAGCAGCTGCCAGCATGATGGCTGATGCCAGCAGTGTCCTGCCTCTGGGCTCTACCCTGGCCATCAAGGAACCATTCTTCAAGATGGGGCGGGACAACTTGCCACTGGTGCGTGTGGACAGCCCTGGCGACGTGTTGCTGCTGGGGGCCACTGACCCGCTGCTGTCAGGGGTTGTATGGGATGACGAGCCTGCGCGCTGCATTGAGCAGTGGATGCGGGAAGCAGCAGAGGTGCTGGGAGAGGACAGTAGTGATGAAGACGATGCTGCTGCCTGGGGGCCGAGTGCAGGGCTTTCTGAGGGCCCGAGCAGCAGGCCGCCATTCACCGCAAGGCCCCTGTCCCAGCGGCACAAGGGAGGCAAGGCACATCACGGCAAAAAGGGCAGGAAGTAGATGAGGACGGGCATTTGATGGGCTCTTATGGCATGCCGTAATGCCAACTACTATTCAGTGAGATGCGTGTCCAGACAACGCGTCCCAACACAGCTCTGCAGGATGCGGTTCTGCCGGTCAGTAAACAACAAGTTGCCCCAGCCGCTGCGGCCTCAGTCGCATTCCACACACACACACCCAACTGCCCAGTTGATGTGATCAGTTGGACACTGCCTGCTTAGCAAGCCTTCGTATCTGTGAAAAGCTGTGTTACTCTCAGCAGGAAGGCAGCAGCTGCTCCAGATCAACAGGCAGGGTCCCTCGGGGTCAGGTCATAATGCATGCTGCCATGCAGGACTGTCAGACAGCTAGGGCTGCCAGCAGGTGGGATGTCGTTTGCAGCTGTACGGCTAGGCTGAGGCCTGATTGTTACAAGATCGGCTCAGAGGCTCACTGAGAGCCGGGTGCATGACGAGTGATGGAGGTGCGGGGCTGTATGAGCTGGCGTGGCATGTGCGAGCGAGCAGGGGTGACGCTGGTGGCGCTGATTGTGTATTGCTCTGTCCTGCCCACCACTGTTTCAATCGTAGCTCTCGCTAGATAGGCCAACCAGTATGTGTGCGGGCCATCAGACAAGGAGCCCGAGACAGGTGGTGGTTTGAACCGCTAAGAAGGGAAGCACAGGGTGGTGTGTTGGCTTGACTCCCCCTCTCTGAGGGCGCCATTAGTAATATATCTTGGGGGCTGCATGCTGCCTGATCTCTCCTGGTTGAGTCTTCAAACTGCCGTCGCAACTTGCCCTGTGCCGGGGCTCGTCACATGCCATGCTGCCATGCTGCCATGCTGCCTGCACATGTGCCCATCTGCCTGCACGTGCTGGAGATCTGACCCCTTGTTGTACCTGAGGGGTACGCGTTGCGCATCGTGCTGGTGTGCCCAGCTGCGCACCTGGGCTGCTGTACAGAGTTCTGTGTGCAGGTGCGCGTGTTGCGTACTGTGCGCTCGCCAGGCGTTTCCAAACCCTTAGCCCTTGAGCTGACTCAGCTCCCACCTCCCTTTGGAAACTTTCATGTGATTGGTCCTCTTTCTGATCCCACTTTGAGTTTGTGAGGAACAGAGCTGTAGTGTGAAGGGGCATGATGTGTGCGGGAGGCCAGATGTGGTCATCTTTCACGTACAGCTAACCGACCGTGAAGACACTACTAGGTGCCATCACCGATGTGTGCAAGCTGTAAACCGACCAACACCTGCTGTAGCTGGGCACATCAAAAAGGGCACATCGACAGCGTCCATTTCCAAATGCTCGTCCCATGCGATGGCCGGTATGCCAAAACTTGGAGGCCAAAGTGGTAATGAATCCACAGCTTCGAGCATCTTGGCACTTGCGCTAGGCTCCTTAGCCCGTCTAGCTGGAGGGAGCGATGGACGAGGGCCCCGGGGGTAAGGCAGCTGCACGAAACTCTTAACGTTGCCATGCCAGGCTCATTTTCATTCGGATTACGGACGGGCTTTGGTGCAAAGGTTGTTCAGCCTGCATGCAGAGCACAGCCTCGAACCCGCAAAGCCTGAAGTGGATCTGCCTTGACCTCGGGTCAGGGTGAGCCCATGCATGTGCGCAGAGCCAGATGGGCATGGTATGCTAACACCGCTCATTATGCCTTGGATTGCATGCCAGACGATGTGCAGGCACTTTGGGTTGAGCTGCCACCAGGGGTGTGGGCTGCTGTGGGGGAGCAGCTGCTGCACAGCCAAGCTCAGGCAGGCAGTGTAGGCCGCAGTGATGGGGCACAGCCAGCAGCTGCAGCTGACCATGCAGTCACAGCCGCGCGGGCTGCATGCAGCGTGCTGAGGGCTGGCGTGGACAGCGCTGTGACAGGCCTAACAGCCACCATTGAGCAGCTGGGCGCGGGCCAGACGCAGCTGGGCCTGGCCCGCTTCCTGCTCTTGCAGCGGCTGCAGCTGACCGTGCGACGCGGCTACGAAGCCCTGCGGCTGGATGACATACCCCGATGGCTGCAAGAGCTGCGGCTGTTGTGGCCATATGACCGTGCACCGCTCAAGTGTGACAACCTCCTGGCCACCCCGCTACCCCAGCTGCGTGTGCTGGAGCTCAGCAATATGCGTGCGTGGCAGGAGCTGGACTACAGCCTGTTCCCTGCACTCGAGCGGCTGGTGATTGGATGCATGAAGCTGAGCCGCCTGGTCGGCCTCAGCAGCTGCCCGGCACTGCGCCACATCAGCGCGATCCGTTGCAGCCAGCTGCAGCACGGCTTGGACGCACCCACGCTGCGCTCACTCACGCGGCTCACTTTTATGCATCTGGACTGCCGGAAGCTGCGGGCACTGGACGTGCCCTCCTGCTCCCCCAGCCTCATCCACCTCAGCATCGATTGGATGAAGCTGCCAGCAGGCATCAATCTGTACCTGCCAGGTGGCGAGGCGCGCACCGCACTGACATCACTGTCCAGCCGAACATTGCACAGCTGGGACTTGCGCGTGGTTCCCAACTTGAAGGCGCTGGACATCACATGCCACGAGCACCTGCCAGGCCGCCACCTCGATTTGCGCCCCGTGCCAGACCTCACACGGCTGGTTGCAGCAGGAGCAGACCTGGACACTATTGACCTCTCAGCCTCCAGTGCCCTCGTGCACCTGGACATCACCGGCGTACTGGTTCAGGGTCTGGAGCTAGGTGGCTGTAGTGTGCTGCAGGAGCTGCTCTGTAATTTTTCTTTACATGGTGAATGGGACCGCTGGCTGCCGGACATGTCCCCCGTCAGCACCAGCCTCGTCAAGCTGGACTGCGGCAGCATGGCTAATGAGGAGCTCGACCTATCTTCCTGCAACCGGCTGTCATCGCTTCACTTGCGGGACTGCTGCAATCTGGTCTTGCTGAATCTGCCAGCAGGGGGAGGCGTACTTGAGGACCTCACCATTTATGAGTGCCCCGAGCTCACCCAGCCGCACAACCTCGAGGCCTGCACGCAGCTGCGCCGATTGGCTGCATCAGAACTGCAAACGACCTGCTTGGACCTCTCATGCCTTGCAGCACTACATGCGCTGGATATGCATTTGTGCACTGACCTGGTTGAGCTGAGCCTGCCAGGGGAGGGGGCAGCACTGCGGGAGCTGCGCGTCACGGACTGTAGCAGCTTGGCACAGCTCAGGAACCTGGAGTGCTGCACAGCCCTACAGCATCTGGAGGTTCGCAAATGCACTGCACTGACACACGTTGACCTGTCCGCCTGCACGGGCCTGAGATCCCTGGACCTGTACAAAGGACCTGTACGATAAACCTGGAGTCTATGAGCTAGATGTGAGCAGCTGCGTGGCGCTGAAGACCATGCGCGTCGGGGAGTCGGTGCGTGTGGTGGGGGTGCGCGGTAGGACAATGGTATAAGTGCACCCTGACAACCAGACGATTAGCGACAAAGGCTCAGGCATGGATGATTCAAGTGATGATCACTGACGTTGCACAGGAGGTTTGTGTGGAGGGAGAGCGGGGCTCACATGCTCACTTGAGGCGCGAGTGAAAGGCAGGCATGCGGGAGCATCAGGACATGCCGTGTGCATGAGGCTGCGAGGTTGCAGCGTGAGGGCCAAGCTCGGCCTCGTTATTCATTTTGCCTTCAAAGAGTATTGCCTGGTACATGAGCACACAGCAGAGGCGGTGTGGCTTGGGTGCAGCTGGACTGAGGCATGGCCTCGGTTTGAATGACGTTGTGAGAGCGGCTGCTGAGAGCAGACTGGCGTGGTGACATTGCAATACAAGTGCAGCGACAAGACAAGTCACTTTCCTTACCCCACTCTCCACGTGTGTGGACTGAAGCTGAAACACGAGCCGCTTGCCTGCCAGCCACCCGCCTTGTCCCATACGTCCACTCCGTAAGTGCGTGGCACCACAGCCAGCATGCACGGTGACGAAGTCACCTGAATCGAGAGGGGCCCGAATGTACTGCCGGTTGATGTACAGCTAACGAAATGCAACATGTGCACTCATGCGCGCAAGCTGCGGAGTCCTCACTAACGGCTGCTGCAGGCTGTGCACTTGGATAAGGGCACATGGACAGCGTCCCTTGCCACTTGCCCGTCCCATGCCCGTTCTTGTAGAGACTGATATGGGTGGCGTGGCTGTGAAGAGTTCAGAGCTGCGGGGATTGGTTACTGCGCTATGCTCCTGGCCCCCCTTACACTCATTTAGCGGCGAGAAATACACTTCTACACCTCCAGGTCCCCCTTACACCCTATGTGCAAGCCCGTGTACGTACCAGTGTAATGGAAGTACAGTAGTGCCATATAGTCGGTCCCGCGATTGTAACGCATCAGACTGGCAGCGGATGTGTTGAAATCGAGCTAGGCAGAGCAATTGCTGTCATGCTACTGAGGGCCGGGGCCGGGCCGGGGCTCCACAAGAGCCAGGCAGGTACCTGCGTTTGCCCTAGAATTTCGTTAGCATGCTCTTTGAGGCCCATCTGGCGATCTGGCCCAGCGCTGGGGCAGCCTGGGGTGCGGCAGGTCGCGATGATGGTGAGGAGCTCCCAGCCTGAGCAGCAGCCAGGTCCATCGCAGCCAGACAGCTTATCTGGCCCCGTTGGAGAGCCCTATTCATCGTCATCGTGGCTCCCACCTGTCTTGGCTTCCGTGGCAAAAGTGCTGGGGTCCGTGGCGATGTTGTTCGTTGTGGCAGCCTCAATGGCAACGCGGCCAGCCTTGGCAGCAAGCAGGTGGGTTGATGGGGGGATACTTTATGTCAAGCCGTCAGGTCAATCAGGCGGTGTGAATGCGGTGTGTTAGCAACTTGCAGTCTTTCTGAACGTGCTAGAACGTCTTCGTGCGTCGTTTGGGACTGCATCTCTGCGGAGGTGGCATGGCTTGGCCCATGCAGATAATGGCAGCAGCATGGACCGATGCAGTGTTTGCCCTAAAAATCCGACTACGCAGGGTGCAGCCGGGGATGTCGACATCGGCTGCAGTGATGGGGAGCTCCCATGGTATCCATGCAGAGACCACAGGGTACAGGTACACGGGGATAGATCTGGCGGAGCAGGCAGTGGCCTCAACCTCTGGCAGCACAGCCACGGCTTCCAGTGGAGGGAAGACAGCAGTGCTGAGGTGCGGGCACATGTCCATGCAGTGTGCATGGCGCGCTTGTCCGCATGACCCCTGGTTAGTGCGGGGGAGCAGCGGACACCACCGCACTGTCGTAAGTCACGACCAGCGCTGACGTGGCAAGCCCTTGAATGCAGCCTCAGTTCACTACGCCAAACAACACACACGTGCACACTTGCTCACGCCGCTTTCCGCACGTGGTTCCCCGGCCCGCAGCAAGAGCAAGAAGGAGGCGCTAGAGGCCCTGCAAGCGAAGGGCGTGCCGATTGGGTTTGATGACCTCATGGGCTCTATGGTGTATGACCCAGCCGATGTGCAGGTGCGTGCCCTGACTCTCCTCCCGTCGGCATGCTGCCATGCTGGTGCATGCCAAGCTGGCAATGCTGTGTCAGATGTCATGCTCAAGCGGGTGGCGGCGGGTCTGCTAGGCAACCTCTAGACAAGAGCACAACAGCCTCAGCCAAGCCATGTCAATGTACAGGCCATAGCCAGGCCGAAGCGTATTTGATTGTTGCATGTTTGAAAAGCTTGTATCTCTGAACTTCGATGTGTTCATCGGGCGCTGCGCAGCCGCGCATGTCGCGCCCGGAGCTCGCGGACACACTGCAGGCCATCATGAATCAGTACGACGAGGAGAACTTTGACCTCGGCATCAAGCAGTTCATGATTGAGCGCGCAATCCAGCAGGTGTGGCATGCATGCTGCATCCAAGCAGCATACAAAGTAATGAGGACCAGGTTGGATGGGCCAAGAGCACTGCGGGTGCTCTGGAGTACAGGCCATGGACAGGCGCCGGAAGTGCTGTACACAGTCAGTTGTACGGCGGCAATGCCATGTTCAGCGTGGTCAACCAGCGCGGTCAACCTGGTCACAAAATCATGGGCTGCTCACTGCCTGCTGATGTGCATGGCACTTTGTGCACAGGACCTGGAGGACGGCGCCAGCAAGGACCAGGACAACAAAGGCTTTGAGGAGAAGCTGGCTGAGGCATTGTTTGCTGACGAGGGTGGGTGGTTAGACCTGCTGGGGTGCTGGGTTGCCCTGCTACTGTCGGCTGCTATGAGACTGGGGTGGGTGAGGGGGGGTACAGCTTGTTGGGGTGGGGTGGGGTGGCATGTGTAGCAGGAGGGTGGCACCGTGCAGCTCGCAACCTGGCCTTGCTCTAGCCAGTCACAGCTTGCAAGTGACATGGTTCTGACGTGGCCCCTGCTCCTGGCCTCTCCTGCGGCAGGCAATGAGGAGGTGGAGGCACTGCGATCAGAGGACATCGTGGAGGACGCATTCACCACAGAGGTGGGCGGATTGGGAATTTACATCTTGAGTGAGGCGGGGGCAGTACCAGTAATGTGACCTGCTGCCATCGATTGCAGCAATAAGTTACTTGAATGCAGGGCCATGGGGAGCACTGTAGCAAGCGAGTGGGTGCCCTGCAGCTGGGGAGCTGCATGCGGACACATGGCAGGCTGGCATCCTGTGCAACAGCTGCCAGCAACTCGGGCTTGTGCGCTGGCTTTAAACTTGCCGCCACCACCTGATGGTACACCCTCGCCTGACAGGTCATGGAGGAGTACCTGACTACGCTGGGTGACCCGGCCGCCCTCAAGACAGCGTGGCGTGTGCAGGACACGCTCACGGTGCGCACAGCACAGTGAGATTGCAGCCCAGATCTTACTCAGCTGGAGCTCAGCTTGGAGTGTCAGTAGTGTAACAGCAAGGCAGGACTGTTCCAAGTAGGGCTGTGGCTATGACAAGATGGCATGATGGGGCATCGGCAGTCAGTTGGCCTCAGAACTTGTCACCATGCCATCGTGGCTTGGGGCGTGGTAAACTGGTGAACCTAGGGGTCGACGCGTTGGGGCGGACCAGCGTGCATTGAAACTGATGGGTGCCACATGCTTTGACCCTGCACTACATGTGCCCATTCATTATGCGCGCAGGAGCTGAGCTACACGCAGCTGTGGACGCTGGTAGGGGAGGGCCATGTGGCACGCGTGCGCTACTATGGGCCTGAGGCGCGCGCTGTCATGGTGCAGACTAAGGCGAGCGCACCTGGTGGCGCGCGCACATGCAAGGTCGTGGTCGCCCCTGACCCCATGCTGTTTGACCACCTGATCGCGCATGGTGTTGTGGTGGACGGCCCACCAGGCAGCTCAGAGCAGGCAAGGCTGGGGCGTGCATTCACCGCCCAGCTCGCGCGTTACACCTTCCCCTTCATGTTCATCTCGGTCGTGTTCTGGCTGCTGCACACGTGGCTGCTCGACCCCATGCCCAACGCATTCAAGCGCAAGGAGTTCATCCGCTACAGGTACGCGCACGAATTGGGAAGGGCGGGTGAAAAGGGGGGGGGGGGGGGGGGGGGGGGGTG